>SJYQ01004363.1:205660-229253 GCA_006410935.1 Redunca redunca | reverse complement strand
AAAAAAAAAAAAAAGACTTAATGCATGATAAAGGGGGACATGAAGAAGAAAGAGAGGCAGAGTGGAAGTAGAACAGAAGCTAGTGAGATGACAGAAGGTCAATAACTTTATGAAATCATTTCTCCTTGAAACTCCTAATTGCCAGACCTTTTATAACTACTACAGAAATATTGAAGTGCCTGCTAAGTATGTATTTTTTATAGAATAATTTATTCATTTATTCAACCATTTTTTCCATTCATCTGCAAAACATCAACGGAGCATGTATTCCAGTTCTGGGCTAATTGCTTAATATAAAATGATTCAAATAAGATAGACATAGTTCCTGGCCTCAAGGAACTCATAGTCTATAGACAAATCATATATATATATATATATATATATATATATACACACTATAAACAGATATGAATAAGGTCTCATCTAGTTCAGAAGAATGGTTTGAAATTTAACTAGGTCACCCATGTCTCTAAAAATCTCCAATGAATTTCCTTTAGACTTAGACAAAATCTAAATCTTTTGGGCGGTCTGCCACTGCCTGTCTCTGTCTTCATCTTCCATGGCTGTTCTCTCATGTATCATTTCCCTAGGACCCAAATTCATTGCCACCTCAGAGTTTCTGCCCGCATAGTTCTGTCAGTTTACAACATTTGTCTCAAACTTGCCACAAGACTGATTTCTTCACACCTTCAACTCTCAGTTTAAATGGCATGTCCATAGTCAACATCTGACCACTCTACCTTAATTCTGTCTACCTTGCCAAGTAATTTTTACATTACCAAAACCTGACATCATCTCATTTATTAATTTTTTCTGTGTTCCCTCTACTGAAATGTAAGTTTCATAACAGTAGAGATCTGTTTTTCTTCATTTCTGTATCCCAATTTCATTGTATATAGTTGGTGATGAATTCATGAGGGCTTAGAGTAGAGTGTGACAACTCCCCTCCATGATACTCTGTTCTTACTCTCCTGAAGTTCCTTCATTCCAAGGTTTTGACAATAGTTGGTGCCAGGATTCTGGAGGGAAATTCTTTGCCATAGACTGTGTGAAGAATTTGAGACATTATTCTACTTATAAGAGATAAGGGGAATGTGGTAAGGGTTGGAGTAAAGAAGATATTAGAAGCAGAGTGCTACTCTACTTGTCTCCGTTGGATGCTCTTCCCTCCAAATTATGAGACTCGTGAATAGTTGCTATTGATTATAGAAATCAGAGTGTTGAATTTGATCCCAAAGTGGTCTAATTATGGAAAAAGGCAAAAATCAAGAAAGCTAAAGCTTGAGAGGTAGAGAAGAGGATATGGGTGTTGGGCTTCACCAAAAAGGCCAGCAAGCTGTACTTTCCCAGCCTCAAGTCCACAAAAAAAAAAAAAAAAGCCTGGAGTGAGCAATAGAGACATAGATGCTTTAAGGGATAGGGAGATCTTATATGTTTGAAGCAAGGTCCTGGGGTGATACCCTGCTGTATGCAGCAGATGGCAGGCAGGACACAAAGACATGGCAGCCGTCTTCACTGGGGTATGCTGGGAGGTAGAGAGAGGGGTTACCAGTTACAGGGAGAATTGAAGTCAGGTTGGCTCATTGGTTACCAGGGAAACCAGCAGAGGAGCAAGCCCCTCACTGCCCTTTTGATAAGCTAGTCTGGTGGAGATGTTCTGATATAAATATTAGAATAATCATTAGCTGGGACTAGGGGCAGGTAAGTAGACACTTGCTGATTACACTCTATGATTAAGAGGAAAGATCAGTCGTGTGAGTAGGGTATGGGTGAGGCAGAGGCAGGTCAAGTGAGGATGTTCAGAAAGCAGGAGAAAAGTCATCATGAGTGGCCTGATCATATGCAGAAATATTGAAGGGGCACTTCTTGAGGCCACAGAAATGGGAAGTTCAATACAATCTTGCCTAGCTTTTGTAGAGTAGGGAGAGAATGATAATTAAAATCTTTGCTACATGAAAGAAATGTGCATTAAATGATATTCTAAAATGGAGGAAATGATTGAGAAATGATTAAGCTTGTCCACTAGATGCAAGAAGGGGGCTGTTCTGTAAAGTCTTTTCATACTGTATGTAATGACTAAGGTAAGTCGTGAAGAATCCATGTTTTCCAGGTAGACAAAGCAGTTGTGAGTGAAGAATGTTTCAAGAAGAGATAGCAACATGTGAAATAGCATAGTGGTGTGAATCAGTATTCATTTTTTAAAAAAATCATTCAATCACCTTTAGTGAGTTCCTACTAATTGCCAGGCTCTGCACCAATCATGGAACTGCTGGGATTCCATTTTGCCCTGCAGGCAGCAGACCAAGATAGAAGTTCAGAGCATAAGTTCTGGTGTCAGATGGACTTGAGTTCAAATTTTGGCTCTACTACTTCTGAGTTGTGCAAACGGGCAAGTTGTTTAATTTCTTTGTGCCTTGGTTTACTTGCTATGAGTATACATAAGAAAATACATGTTGGGCACTTTGCCCAGTGCCCCATGCTCGTGCTTAGTCATTCAATCATGTCTGACTCTGTGACCCATAGACTATAACCCTCCAGACTCCTCTTTCCATGGGATTCTCCAGGCAAGAGTACTTCGCCAGGGGACCTTCCCAACCCAGGGATCGAATCTGGATCTCCTGCACTGCAGGCAGATTCTTTACCATCTGAGCTGCCAGGGAAGTGCCCAGTGCCTATATGTGACCAAACTGTCAGCCACTAGTCCTATCATGTTGTTAATTTGGTATAAATGCGCACAAAATACTTATGTGGGTGTACAAGATAATGAACTTTGTAACTGTTGCAGGAAGGGGGACCCCTTCTAGGGCCTAAGAGGGGGCCCTTGTCTAACACTCAGAAATGACTTATCTGAGGAGACACATGCGCTGACACCCTTTATTGGGAAGAGGGTGCCTGGATGGAGAGCAAGAGGGTGAGGGAACCCAGGAGGACTGCTCTGCCACAAGGCTCACAGTTCCAGGTTTTATGGTGTTAGGATTAGTTTTAAAGTTGTCTCTGACTAATCACTCTGACTCAGGGTCCTTCCTAGTGGTGCCCACATCATTCAGCCAAGATGGATTCCAGGGAGGCAGATTCTGGAAGTTTGGTAGAACATGTGGCATTTCCCTTTGACCTCTCTCGAATTCATCTGGTTGGTGATGGTTTGTTAGTTCTGAGTTCCTTACCAGACCTCCTGTCATAAAATAACTCATGCAAGGTATGGTGCATGGCCAGAGTGGGTGGTTTCAATCAATGTTTCCCCTAACATAACCACTGGCAGGTCTTTTGTGTAGTACATCTTTATGGGGAAGGCTAGAAGTTTTTCCAAACTCTTCTCCTGGGGCCAGGGGTGGGGATTCTTGATCTCATTCCACTGGTTATGAAAAGTTTTCACATAGAGGCAAAGCATCCTTGTACTTCTCTCCCGGAGGGTGGGGAGAGTTGCTGGCTGGGTACATCTGCATCAGAGCTTTCTGGGTAAACTGGTCACTCCCTGCAGATTTGTTATCATGCTAAAAGTGTCTCCTCCCTTCCTTTCTGGAGCTTTTGCAGCTGTTCCTGGAAGGAGACCCAGTTGAAAGGATTGTTATAGACCTGGAACAGCTGGGATCTTTAACGATCTGTCAGCAGCTCACAGAGAAGTTCCAACACCCTGAGGTAATGATGAGGGTGGTGGAAGGCTCTGAGGAGGAACTGATTCTGCAATAAGCTAAAAGCTCCTTGGAAATCTTGTGACATAGCTATGGAGAGGCTAGAGGCCTGGAGAGGGACATGGGGAAGGAGGAGAGGAGAGGTTCTTCTCCAGACACGTCTGGAGGGCAGACAAATGAGATCCTGGGGGAGACTTCCAGTGTGGGCAGTGGGGGAGACATCCTGGGGCCAAGAAATTACAGCCTCATAATAAACTGGTCAAAGCAATCAATAGTCACATTGATTGTCATTTGCTCACAAATTGCACACCTGGTGTCCCTCAGAAAATCTTGGCCACAAGACTGCTGATTCTGAAGGTTATGGACAGTAATTACTCTCTGTCCCATCGCCTGTCTCAGTATCAGCCCCAAGACCCTTGGTCTCTTGATTCCAAAACAGGGCACAAAGGGCCCAGCAAGTTAGTATGGAGAGTGCTGCTTCTTGCGTGGCTGCATGGTCTGATGGCCCCATTTGTTTGGTTTTTAGGAACACTAATCATAAGCTAAGAGATCCAAGACCCTGTTATTTTAAAATTTCTTCCATAACCCAGGATTACACCCTGCATTTTTCACACTTTTTTTGGCTTTTGTTTGTTTTGTTTTCCTTGGTTAGGATTAATGACACAAATCCAGCCATAATACATAAATAAATAGTTTGTGTCAGTAAAAATTTAAGTCAGAAAGGATTTTGTTTGTTGGTAAATTCAGATGATGACAAGCTCTGGATGTGGCTTTATCCAGAAGCATATGATGTCTTCGGGTCTCTGTATGTCTCTATTGTCATCTCAGTTTTACATTTTTCTGTTATTGTTTACATGAGAGGTTTCCACCAGAAGGCGGCAGAAAAAGCCACTAGTGGCTCTGAGCCTTTATTCTACTAGCTTCCACAATCCAATGTACAGAGGGAACCCCTTGCTCAAAGGCTTTAGTGTAGAGGACTCTCACTGGTTAAATTGCCATGTGTACATCTTGGAACCGGTCATGGTGCCCCTTATCAGCAAAGCGTGTGTCACAAATGAGTCTATCCTTGATAGGGGTAATGAGGTCATTTGTATATGAACAGCTTTGAATGAAAGTAAGAGTTGTGGTGGTTCGCCAGTGGCAAACTGGGGTGCAACATGCAGAACATGAGTGAAATGTGTACAGGGGAGGTAAAAATTCCAAATGTTTTATTTCATACTGAAACTAGGTTTCAAGTCTGTATTGCTCGTCCAGCTTTGATAGGCGAACTCTTTACCACTGAGCCATCAGGAAAGCCCGTACTGCTCTTCCAATCATGAGTCCCCACAACAGTGGATAGATCTGGTTCAATTCAGCTCCGCAAACATTTACCAGGCACTTACTATGTGCCAAGATCTGTGGGAGGCCCTGGGAAAGCAAAGAGGAATGGAACATAAACTCTGCTGTCGGAGATCTCACAGTTGATGACTAAGACTATAATAGTATGGATGAGGTTCTGTAGAGTGGGACGGACAAAATCCCACAACAACACAGAGAAGAGAGTATTCATCATTGATCAGTGACTGACTGGGTACTGAGAAGACTCTCTCAGAGGGTCTTCAAGACTTTGAGTCTTTAAGGGTGAGGAGGGTTTTGTTGGAAGAGTTAGAATCAGGGGAAGCATTCTAAGCAGAGGTACTGGCGTGTGCAAAGGTACATAGGTATGTTGTGTGGTTGAACCTGGATGAGACAGAACAGGGAAAGAAGGCTTGTTAGGCTATGTCAGAAGCTTGGAAGGGGAGAGTGGTAGGCAGGTTCTAAGAGGGCAACTAGTGATCAATTCCTTTGTATAGTCTCCTCCCCTGTCGCAGGGTGGACCCTATGTATATGAGACATATTGCTCCATGAGGAGGTTATGTTCCATGGCACAGTTGACTGCAAGCAAAGGAGACCTAGTGGAATAGGCCTAACCACATGAACCCTTTAAAAGCAGAAAGTCTTCCCCATCTGGTGGCAAAAGAGGAAATCAGAGACTTGGATGCATATGGTCACATGGAAAATTCTGAAAGTGGGCTTTGGCAGCTAAGAGCAACACCCAGCTGATAGCCAGCAAGAAAACAAGGACCTCGATCCTATAACTACACAAAACTAAATCTCCCTATCCATAAAAGAGCTCCAAGTGGATTCTTTCCCAAAGTCTTAGCTCAGCCTGGCTGGCACCTTGATTTTGGCCTTTGAAAAACCTTCAGCAGAGAATTCAGTTGAGTCTGCCCAGTTTTCTGAGATCCAGAACTGTGAATTAGTCAGTGGGTGTTGTTTTAAGCTGCCAACTTTGTGATGGTTGGTTCTTTATTAATAGAAAACCAATATAGATGAGAACAGTGAAGAGCTCATCACAGGATTGTACCTAATTGATTCCAAGACTCTCACAGAAGTATAGGCTCCGTGGGTCTGGGATTGTGTTTGTGTCTTGTGTTTACCAGTCTATAACCAGCACCCATTGCTCTGCCTGGTACACAGAAGACAGAATGCAAGAATCACCTGAATGAATGGATTTGTGAATGAGCAATTCTAACCACTATTACACTTTGCACAGTCTCTAGATGGCTAGTGAACATATAACCTTTCTGTGTGTGTGCCACTCTGCCTGCAAGTCTGAATTCCTAAAATGAACCAACAGCAGCCAAATGACTATTTCCTAAGCCAACAAGTTGTTTTGGAGTATCACTTCTACACACAGTGCTATGCTAACCTTTCTGCACATAAAACCCAGCAGCTTAAAGCTCCAATCTTCAGGAAGATTGTTGACTTACTGGGGAGTGAAGATCATTAAATGGAATGTAATTAGAGGCAGTGTGTTATGGGGAGAAAATCAATGGGTTTGTAATGAAAGGACCCGAGTTTGAGACCTGGCTCAGGCACTTACTAGCCTTGTGACCCTAACCTATTATATAATATTTTTTGAGCCTCAGTCTCCTCATCTCTTGGGCACCATGGTAATATTTATATCTCATTGCTGTTGTGACACTCATACAAAATGTTGGAGAAAAGCAATTTGCAAGCTGTAAAGTTATGTCCATATTAGTAGCAAAATGAAATCCTAGGAAAGTTAAAGATAACCCTAGAAATTGCTAGAGAGTCTGGCTTGGGTTGAGATTTCAAAGAATTCATGGTGGCAAGGGCATGGAAAGGGTGGGGGTAACTTTGGGGCAGAAGTAAAACTAAAATTCATTTTTTAAACCATTTAATGCACAAACTTAAATGGCTTTTCTCCTCCTGGGAATCAACTGCATTCAATGAATGCTGAAAAATTTGACAAACAAAGAGCATAGAGACCTTAATATTCTTGTATTACTCAAGGATTCCATCCTTGCAGCATGGCTGGAGCAATCCAGCAGTTATAAAGATTTTAGACAATGACTCTGATCTCAATAAAAACACAAACTGCTTGATTAGGGTAATTACCAAGTGCTTTCTTGGCAGTCTGATGGGGTCAGTCAATAAGGTCAAACTAAATTTCTTTCCCGACAGAAAAGAATGACTCAAAGCAGAGTCCCTTTGTGTGATATCCCCAGGGACTTGCTTCAATTAGTCCAGACTGTAGGTTTGAGGGAGTCAGGAGGCAAAGCAGCTTCCAAAATCTTGGGATGACAACTCTTCTCCTGTTTGGTAAATTGCTAACCACACTTTGGTGGTGTGGGGCTGGGGCAAAGGGAGATGCTGAAGAAATATTTTAAGGTGACTGCAGAATAATAATGGTAACAAATAGATGGTAAGAAGAAATACAAAATGGTGTGAATTTGAGTCAAAAGCATTGAGCAGACTGAATTGAGGAGGAAGTACCAATTGTAGGATGATGACAGACTATCTGTTGGTTTGTCTATATTATATTCTTTCCCCCTTCTCCTGGTAATATAACTCTTCTTTTCTCTGGAGGCTGAGTGAGGTTAACTCATCTGGCTCTCCCCTCAAGTTACAGTGTTGGGCATGTGACCTCAATATGTCCAGTAGAATACCCATACCTTTTGGTCATAGTGATTTAAGAATGAATACACTCAGAACACTCTCTGATTCCCTTTTGACATAGGTTTCAGCAAACATGTCTTTTGTTAGGCTGCCAGGATTGCTAAACTAGATCTTGGGCTTCTGGAAATAGAAAAGATAATACAGAAGACGTACCTAAAACATGGAGAGGAAGAGACTGAGCCCTGTTGACTTATTTTGAACCTCTGTGTCCGGTAACATGTGAAGTCACTCATTTGACTCCCCTGTTATAGACACTAAAATTCCTTTTTGCATGTGTGTCAAACCTGTATTCCTTGCAATTGAAATTAGCTTAACTTATATAAATACCAAGTCTAAGGATCAAAAAACTTCCCACTTGACAATACTCACATTAATTTATTAGTCTAGAGCCATCTAGGCATTAAGTACAAGGCATTATTCTAGATGTTAGCAGCTACCAAGATTCCTTTAACTATCAGTAAGCATTACTGAGGAACATGCATGAATCAGATGCCAGAAGTTATTGTGGCACATTCTTTTTTGCTCTTGAGGACATCCCAATTTAGAAAGACATATAAACAAATCACTAAGTCTGCAAGTGTTTTGAGAGTTCAGAGCATGATGCTTCATGGTTAAAGATTACTTCCAAAAGCAGGGATACAAAAATATAATTAAAATATCTAAAATATGATTCTTGCTGTTACTGAGTTTGCTGTTAAGATAAAGAGGAAAGGCATTCAAAAAATGAAAACTCATGTGCTAGAAAACAATGTGAGATTAGAACACAATGACAGGTAGTATAGCCAGTGGCTATGGAGTTCAGAGGAGAAGGCAATGGCACCTCACTCCAGTACTCTTGCCTGGAAAATCCCATGGATGAAGGAGCCTTGTAGGCTGCAGTACATGGGGTCACTAAGAGTGGGACATGACTGAGTGACTTCACTTTCACTTTTCACTTTCATGCATTGGAGAAGGAAATGGCAACCCACTCCAGTGTTCTTGCCTGGACAATCCCATGGAGAGGGGAGCCTGGTGGGCTGCCATCTATGGGGTCGCACAGAGTCGGACACGACTGAAGTGACTTAGCAGCAGCATGGAGTCCAGACAAGGGAATGATCCTGGAGAACTCCATTCATCGGGGAGGGCTTCCTGAACAAGGTTAACCTTGGAAGGGGCTTTCAAGACCAGATTAGATTCTAATTCTTTGCCCATGATGCAGCTAGGAACTTTAGATCTAGATAGACAAGTTAGTAAGAGGGTGTACCTTTGGCCTCAGCCAAGATCAGCCTTTTTTGGTGGCTGGGAACCCTTCAGGGAGGCTGGAAATCCTAAAGTGAGGGTTTTTCATGAACAAAGCTTGGATATTCAGAGATCTCCTAACACCTTCCATATTCAATCAAATTTATTTTCATCTGCAATTATGAAAAAAACAAAGACCTAGAATATCAGTGGGTTAAACAAGAGAGATGTTATTTCTCTCTCAGATGACTGAACATAAGTATTTGGGGTCTGGCATGATTTCTTCAGGGTTCAGAGACTTAAGCTTCTTCTTGTCTGCTTTCTAGAGGGTAGTGTCCTTGTCCACGTTGTCACTGCTATGTTTGAGTCTCATAACAGGGAGTGAGGAAGAACGAAGAGGGGACTCACATCCCTTTCCTATGAAGGCAGGACCTAGAAGTGCATTAGTCATTATTGCTCATATTTCATTGGCTAGAACTCAGTCATGTGGCAGAGAAGGAAATGGCAACCCACTCCAGTGGCACAGAGTTGAACACGACTGAAGAGACTTAGCATGCATGCATGCATTGGAGAAGGAAATGGCAACCCATTCCAGTGTTCTTGCCTGGAGAGTCCTGTGGATGGGGGAGCCTGGTGGGCTGCTGTCCATGGGGTGGCACAGAGTTGGACACGACTGAAGCAGCTTAGCAGCAGCATTCACATGGACACAGCTAGCAGCAAGAGAGGCTGGGAAATGTAATACGAGCATTCATGTATTAAAACCCAGGGATTCTAAAGAAAAGAGAAGCATAAACATTAGGACACAAGCAGTCTGTGTTGGAACACAGGCACTGAAACCCTTAACAAGAGCTAATCTGCTTTCTTCTTTTTCCCAGCCCCACCCATTAGCCTCCAAATGAAACTGAGAAAATGTAAGAAAAGAGAGAATGTTTGTTAAACACTATTTAAGGAACTTTCTGAGGCAGTTTAATCTCTACATCACTATTATGAAATAGACATAATTATCCCCACTTTAAAAATAATGATCTGAGATAGAAAGGTGGGGAAGTAGCATTATTAACCCATTTAAAAGAACGAGGCACTTTATAATCATGAAATATGCCCAGCATTTAATGTTTGTTAACTCATTAAATCCTCACAATTTAGTCAGATAAATATTATTTCTTCTTGCATATATTAAAACCAACATTGGGAAGATAAGCCTGGAATTTGAATTCAGTTCTAACTCCAAAAGCCAGACTATTTCCATTGTACAAACATACTACTTCCCACCATTATCAGCTACAACTTTTTCAGTATGAGTTGATCTTTTTATTCACTTACTAATTAATTAATCAATCCATCACTTTAACAAAAGAGTTTTAAGCACTCAGAGTGTGTCAGGCTCAAGTCTCTGACCTCTTATGGCTCACATTCTAGATGGGGAAATATAATCCTTGAAACAAACATTTATTGTATGTTTATTATGACTAAGTCTGGTGTTACAAAGACAAGTACAATGCTTGGCATATAGTAGTACTCAATAAATATTGAATTAATTAAAGATAAAACCCTAAGGGACTTCATGGTCTATTAGTTCAGATTCAGAACAATGTGAATTGGGGAAAGGATGCTACTTGCCTATAGCTCTAAACTGAAAGACAATCTTTAGATGTGCTGGGTGTGAAGAACTGTCAGAGTCAGGACCATCTTCTCAGTGTCTCCCTTGTACACTCGTCTCTGAGCTCCCTGTGAGAAGCATGCTCTGAGCTCCCAGTGAAAACCAAGCAGAACCCAGGCAAAAAACACTATTTGAGCTTAGAGCCAGTGACTAGCAAATGAATTCATTCCTTGGCTTGCAGGGGTTGCCTTGTACTAAAATCTGGTCATGGTTTCAGGGTGACTAAAGGCAGCTTGAGAAAGAGGAAAAGATGACAAGAACCCCTTAAATACATCTGTATCAAATCAACCCTGGACTTGGTAATGAACACAAGGCATTCCTGAATCAGATGGGCCCAACATGGGGGAAATGTTGCTGCATACATTCCATGTATTGCCCTTTTGGTTTTTCCCCCACCTATCACCCTCCAGGGTATTTCTGAACCACATATCTAAGAGTCATCTGTGTGAGAACCAAGGGTAATGATGGCTCCCTGATAGAGATTTCTTAAAAGAAAAATGAATTTTAATATTTGGATGGATGCCCAGATGGAAAAAAAGTATGAAAAGAAAGAGCATTGAAACAGAATGTTTGTAGAACAGAAAATGAAGTGAGAGGGTGCAAGAATTCTCATTATTCTAGGCACCTCTGTGGGGCAGCTGGCTTTTTAGTGGAATGCTCGGTATCTCTGTTCCCATTGTGCTACTGATAGCTGACAAGAGAATCTCTGATGCTGAAAGAGGAAAAATTGAGGGTAATAATATTTCTTGTTGAACTTTGGGGTCATCTTTAACCTGTCTCATAATGTAGTTGTGTTTTGAGTTGGGGAAATGGCTAAAAATGATTTCTTTAGGGGTAGAAACTTTTAGTCACAATTTGGGTGCACACCTCCAGAGTGATCTGAAGTTTGGAAGATCTTTAAGGGGGAGAGGAAATACATGGAATCAACCAAGGAAAGCAATCAATCCAGATATTTATATACAAAATGAATGGTGTCATTAGCTTAGTCACCTCAGAAAGTTATACACTGATTCCTCTGAAGCTCTCACAGAAAGAGTACTTTTGTAAGCATTCTTCTTTTCTTTCCTATTATTGTTATTATTTAGAGGAGGAAATGCAGCTATGCTACACAGCATGTGGGATCCTAGTTCCCCAACCAGGGATGAAGCATCCACCCCTTGCAGTGGAAGTGCAGAGTCCTAACCACTGGGCAGCCAGGTAAGTCCCTTATTTTCTTTTCTTTAAAATGCCTTTATAGCCATTATCTGTGCTCTTCAGTAACATAATTCTCATTGCTTTCTGGTTTCTCTTTGTTTAAAAATACACCATCATATTAGGAAGGTTGGTAAGGCAATAGAAAAAAGAAATATAGTTGATATCTTAGCATGAAAAAATCATGTTGCATTCCTTGAAATGATTAAACAACCTTGTTTATTGTAGGAAATGTCTAAAATTAACAAAGAAAAAAAGAATTTTCTTGTAATCCCAGCCACAACGAAAAGCACTTGTAACATCTTTCAGGCTTTTAAATGCCCACCTATGTGGCAGATTTGAGGACTCATTATCACAGCTGAGGTGGGAGAGAATAAAAAGATAATTAATTTCCCCATTTCACCCCTTCCCTTTCTACTCTCTTCTCTCAAGACATTCAAATTCTACTGAGGAGAACAAAAGCACTCTTGTCTTTGTCTTCCAAGGTTTACGCTCATTTGTATTTGGGTTTGTGTGTGTGTTGAGTGTGTGTATGTGAATTGGGTTTGAGGGATAAAAACTGAGATGTGACCAACCAAGGCTTTAGCTTCAAATATTAGGCTTGTGAAATTAAGAGAGACTTGTGCTATGTGGAGGAGGAAAGAGATAAATTGGCGCTTTTGTATAAAGGGTGGGGATAGCCCTAGAAGAGAGCTGATGTGCCCAAGGGAGGCTGAAAGGAGAGAAGGGAGCGTGAAAGAGTCTGAGAGCTGTACCCCTCCCACCCAGCACCCTAGAGTGGCATAATCTCTGGTGATGTGTCCCTAGGGAGAGAGCACTGAGTAGCACTGTTTTGAGACTGGTGGCAGAAACTGCCTGTAGCCAAACCTATGACAAGTCCAGGGCTCTGAGGGGCACCTCTCTAACCATTTCCAGGACTGCTGCCCTTGTCAATATCAAGATGCTCTATGAGGAATTATGGTAACAGAGGCACTTGACCATAGTCTAGAGGTAGGCACCTTTTCCATTTCTTGGCACCACATTATCCCTGGGTTAGTAGGAAGGTCCAAAGGAAAGTATGTGTGTAGGTGGCGGTGGGGGAGGTGTATGAACTAACAGTCCCTGACTTGGTTCTTCCTTTCAGCTAGGCAGGATGGGACTCTAAACTAGATTTCATCCAATTTAGAAAAAGAAAAGTGGTAATTCTTGCATCTGTATGGAAGGAGCAAATTCATGCCTGATATAGATGTGTTTTTCAAACACAGTCAGAATGGAATCACACTGTATAATGTATCATGATCATTCCATGCTGTTAAATATTCTTTGCAACATAATTTAATGTAGCTGCAAAATAACTCTTTGTGTAGCCAAAGTATAATTTATCTACTTCCCTGTAGCTAGATATTTAGGTGGTTTCTACTAGTCTTATAAAAATTTCTGAGATTAAACAATTATATTGCTATATGTCTTTACTCACATGCCTTATTTCATTAATTTCCAAAAGAATTCCTGAGTTGAAGATTTTCCATAATTCTAAAACTCTTGAACTCTTGATACATATCAATAAATTTTCCCACAGAGGGAGTGTCTTACGTCTCACCAGTAGAATGGGAAGTTGTTCATTTCCTGGCACTCTGGTCAAGCCTGGGAAGTAATGTTTTAAAAATGTTGGCAATTGGATGCGTGAAAAATGGTATTGCCATTTTAACACTCCCTTTAATATAAAAGGGCCATCATTTCTGTTCATCGATCACCTTAGTTTCAGACTTTTAACTAATTTGTAGACCTGATCTTCCTCCATAGATCATCAATTGCCCTGTTGAGCACAAATCACAAGCTGTGTTATATAATAATAAAATGACTCCACCTAGATGCAAAGGAGGTGGGGGTCAGGTGTAAGACAGAAGTGTCCCTGGCTTAGCTACTACTACCCAGCCATGGTTCTCTGTTATCGAAGAGGAGACAGGTATCTTGGGGGGCAGGTAGCCGTCTTTGTGACAACTACTTACAAACTATGCACATGGATGGGTTACTTCACCCCCCTACGTGTCCGTGTTCTCTTCTGTTAGATGGGAAAGTAATCATTTAGAGAAGGTAATACCTACCTTGTCGGAGGGCTAAATGGGACAGTTTTATAATGCTGTGAGCGGAGTGGTGACATATAGTAAGATCTCATGAAGAGTCAGCTGCTCTTATAAATATTTAAGTCTTTATTTTGGGATCCTATATTGGGGTTCATCTTTTACAAAATTGTAGACATTATCTGTGCTTCACTTATTTGTATACGTATAATGACTTGTTTTCCTTAATAAAATTTTGGTTTTCAAGAAATGTACATTACAAAAATTTTAAGGTTTAAAATAGAGAAAAAAGAGAAAAAGAGATCCAAAACTGCGGTTCTTTTCTGTATTCTTTCCAGCCTTTCTTTATTTGCATGTGTTCACATAGCTGTAAGCATCATTTGTATATAATTTTGTACCCTAGCTTATGCATTTATGTCAATTTCATATTGACAACTTGTCCTTATATTTGCCCTTTCTGGTATTGTCTATATCATTCCCTTGAATGAATGTCCTGTAGTTTCTGTGATGATTCCAGTAATATCAAACATTGGGGGTGTTTCTAATTTTTATTGCTATCATAAGTAGCATGATTGTAAACATTGTCTTTTGCATGGTGTTTTACATATTTTGACTTATTCTTTAGGGTTTGGAACCAGAAATTAATTGCCAAATTGCATTTCCCAACTGACAATGTCACCAACAAGCTGAAAATACATTTTACTGCACTCTAGGTGGCAAGGCTTTCTAGCTTTCAGTTTAAATATGATACAAACTTACAAAGTGTAACCTCAGTGCCTTTAAAAATATTATCTTTCCTTTATTTTTTTCTTTTAAAAATATTATTTATTTTAATTGGAGGCTAATTACTTTACAATATTGTAGTGGTTTTTGCCATACATTGACATGAATCAGCCATGGGTGTACATGTGTCCCCCATCCTGAACACCCCCTCCCACCTCTCTCTTCATCCCATCCCTCAGGGTCATCCCAGTGCACCGGCCCTGAGCACCCTGTCTCATGCATCAAACCTGGACTGGCGATCTGTTTCACATATGGTAATATACATGTTTCAATGCTATTCTCTCAAATCATCTCAAAGGACACATACAGACTGAAAGTGAAGGGCTAGAAAAAGATATTTCACGCAAATGGAGACCAAAAGAAAGCNTTACAATATTGTAGTGGTTTTTGCCATACATTGACATGAATCAGCCATGGGTGTACATGTGTCCCCCATCCTGAACACCCCCTCCCACCTCTCTCTTCATCCCATCCCTCAGGGTCATCCCAGTGCACCGGCCCTGAGCACCCTGTCTCATGCATCAAACCTGGACTGGCGATCTATTTCACATATGGTAATATACATGTTTCAATGCTATTCTCTCAAATCATCTCAAAGGACACATACAGACTGAAAGTGAAGGGCTAGAAAAAGATATTTCACACAAATGGAGACCAAAAGAAAGCAGGAATAGCAATACTCATATCAGATAAAATAGAGTGAAATATAGGCCATGAAAAGAGACAAAGAAGGACACTACATAATGATCAAAAGATCAATCCAAGAAGAAAATATAACAATTATAAATACATATGCACCCAACATAGGAGCCTTGCAATATGTAAGGCAAATGCTAACAAGTATGAAAGGGGAAATTAACAGTAACACAATAATAGTGGGAGACTTTAATACCCTACTCACACCTATGTATAGATCAACCAAACATAAAATTAGTAAGGAAACACAAACTTTAAATGATACAATGGACCAGTTAGACCTAATTGATATCTATAGGACATTTCACCCCAAAACAATGAATTTTACCTTCTTCTCAAGTTCACACGGAACCTTCTCCAGGCTAGACCACATCCTGGGCCATAAATCTAGCCTTGGTAAATTCAAAAAATTTGACATCATTTCAAGAATCTTCTGAACACAGTGCAGTAAGATTAGATGTCAACTACGGGAAAAAAAAACTACTAAAAATGCAAACATATAGAGGCTAAACAACCTGCTTCTGAATTACCAACAAATCACAGGAGAAATCAAAAAATAAATCAAAATATGCATAGAAACAAGTGAAAATGAAAACACAACAAAACCCAAAACCTATGGGATTCAGTGAAAGCACTGCTAAGGGGCAGGTTCATAGCAATAAAATTATCTCAGGAAACCAGAGAAAAAGCAAACAACCAACCTAACTTTACACCTAAAGCAACTAGGAAAAGAAGAAAGGAAGGGCCCCAGAGTTAGTAGAAGGGAAGAAATCATAAAAATTAGGGCAGAAGTAAATGAAACAAGGGAGACTACAGCAAAAATCAACAAAACTAAAAGCTGGTTCTTTAAGAAGATAAATAAAGTAGATAAACCATTAGCCAGACTCATCAAGAAAAAACGGGAGAAGAATCAAATCAATAAAATTAGAAATGAAAATGGAGAAATACAGACAACACAGAAATACAAAGGATCACAAGAGACTACCATCAGCAGCTATATGACAATAAAATGGACAACTGGGAAGAAATGGACAAATTCTTAGAAAAGTATAACTTTCCAAAACTGAACCAGGAAGAAGTATAAAATCTTAACAGACCCATCACAAGCATGGAAATTGAAACTGTAATCAAAAATCTTCCAACAAACAAAAGCCCAGGATCAGATGGCTTCACAGGTGAATTCTACCAAAAGTTTAAAGAAGAGCTAACATCTATCCTACTCAAACTGTTCCAGAAAATTGCAGAGGAAGGTAAACTGCCAAACGCACTTTTTTGAGGTCACCATCACTCTAAATACCCAAACTCAGTGCCTTTCAATTTGCATTTCTTTCCTGACTTGTGATGAATAGTTTTTTCTTTTACTTTCTAGAGCTAGTTATTCTTCCTCTTTTGTGATTTTTTAAAAAGAACCATTATGATAGCTTCTTGAATTGAATTATCTTGAAGCTGGTTTTCTCTCTACCTCAAAATGCTATTACATTGTCACCAACGGTTATTTAATACCTACGTTATACACAGCCGTGAAGACATACCCCACATCCAAGGTAAGAGAAACCCAAGTAAGACGGTAGGTGTTGCAAGAGGGCATCAGAGGGCAGACACACTGAAACCATAATCACAGAAAGCTAGCCAATCTGATCACACGGACCACAGCCTTGTTTAACTCAGTGAAACAAGCCATACCGTGTGGGGCCACCCAAGATGGAAAGGTCATGGTGGAAAGGTCTGACAGAATATGGTCCACTGGAGAAGGGAATGGCAAACCACTTCAGTCCCTTGAGAACCCCATGAACAGTATGAAAAGGCAAAATGATAGGCTAATTAAAGAGGAACTCCCCAGGTCAGTAGGTGCCCAATATGCTACTAGAGATCAGTGGAGAAATAACTCCAAAAGAATGAAGGGATGGAGCCAAAGCAAAAACAACACCCAGCTGTGGATGTGACTGGTGATAGAAACAAGGTCCGATGCTGTAAAGAGCAATATTGCATAGGAACCTGGAATGTCAGGTCCATGGATCAAGGCAAATTGGAAGTGGTCAAACAGGAGATGGCAAGAGTGAACATTGACATTCTAGGAATCAGAAACTAAAATGGACTGGAATGGGTGAATTTAACTCAGATGACCATTATATCTACTACTGTGGGCAAGAATCCCTTAGAAGAAATGGAGTAGCTATCATGGTCAACAGAAGAGTCTGAAATGCAGTACTTGGATGCAATCTCAAAAGCGACAGAACGATCTCTGTTCATTTCCAAGGCAAACCATTCAGTATCATGGTAATCCAAGCCTATGCCCCAACCAGTAATGCTGAAGAAGCTGAACAGTTCCACGAAGACCTATAAGACCTTTGAGAACTAACACCCAAAAAAGATGTCCTTTTCATTATAGGGGACTGGAATGCAAAAGTAGGAAGTCAAGAAACACCTGGAGTAACAGACAAATTTGGCCTTGGAATACGGAATGAAACAGGGCAAAGGCTAATAGAGTTTTGCCAAGAGAACACACTGGTCATAGCAAACACCCTCTTTGAACAACACAAGGGAAGACTCTACACATGGACATCACCAGATGGTCAACGCCAAAATCAGATTGATTATATTCTTTGCAGCCAAAGATGGAGAAGCTCTATACAGTCAGCAAAAACAAGACTGAGAGCTGACTGGCTCAGATCATGAACTCCTTATTGCCAAATTCAGACTAAATTGAAGAAAGTAGGGAAAACCACTAAACCATTCAGTTATGACCTAATCAAACCCTTATGATTATATACTGGAAGTGAGAAATAGATTTAAGGGACTAGATGTGATAGACAGAATGCCTGATGAACTATAGATGGAGGTTTGTGACATTGTACAGGAGACAGGGATCAAGACCATCCCCATGGAAAAGAAATGCAAAAAAGCAAAATGGCTATCTGAGGAGGCCTTACAAATAGGTGTGAAAAGAAGAGAAGCAAAAGCAAAGGAGAAAAGGAAAGATATAAGCATCTGAATGCAGAACTCCAAAGACTAGCTAGGAGAGATAAGAGAGCCTTCCTCAGCGATCAATGCAAAGAAATAGAGGAAAACAACAGAATGGGAAAGACTAGAGATCTCTTCAAGAAAACTAGAGATACCAAGGGAACATTTCATGCAAAGACGGGCTCTATAAAGGACAGAAATGGTCTGGACCTAACAGAAGCAGAGGGCTTCCCTGGTGGCTCAATGGTAAAGCGTCTGCCTGCAATGTGGGAGACCTGGGTTCAATTCCTGGGTCAGGAAAGTCCCCTGGAGAAGGAAATGGCAATCCACTTCAGCCCTCTTGCCTGGAAAATCCCATGGATGGAGGAGCCTGACAGGCTACAGTCTATGGGGTCGCAAAGAGTCGGACATGACTGAGTGAATTCATTCTAACAGAAGCAGAAGATATTAAGAACAGGTGGCAAGAATACACAGAAGAACTGTACAAAAAACATCTTCACGACCCAGATAATCACGACACTGTGCTCACTCACCTAGAGCCAGACATCCTGGAATGTGAAGTCAAATGGGCCTTAGGAAGCATCACTACGAACAAAGCTAGTGGAGGTGATGGAATTCCGATTGAGCTATTCCAAATTCTAAAAGATGATGCTGTGAAAGTGCTGCACTCCATATGCCAGAAAATTTGGAAAACTCAGCAGTGGCCACAGGACTGGAAAATGTCAGTTTTCACTCCAATCCCAAAGAAAGGCAATGCCAAAGAATGTTCAAACTACCACACAGTTGCACTCATCTCACATGCTAGTAAAGTAATGCTCAAAATTCTCCAAGCCAGGCTTCAGCAATACGTGAACCATGAACTTCCAGATGTTCAAGCTGGTTTTAGAAAAGGCAGAGGAACCAGAGATCAAATTGCCAACTTCTGCTGGATCATTGAAAAAGCAAGAGAGTTCCAGAAAAACACCTATTTCTGCTTTATTGACTATGCCAAAGCCTTTGACTGTGTGGATCACAAGAAACTGGACAATTCTGAAAGAGATGGGAATACCAGACCACCTGACCTGCCTCTTGAGAAACCTGTATGCACGTCAGGAAGCAGCAGTTAGAAGTGGACATGGAACAACAGACTGGTTCCAAATAGGAAAAGGAGTACGTCAAGGCTGTATATTGTCACCCTGCTTATTTAACTTCTATGCAGAGTACATCATGAGAAACGTTGGGCTGGAAGAAGCACAAGCTGGAATCAAGATTGCCAGGGGAAATATCAATCACCTCAGATATGCAGATGATACCTCTCTTATGGCAGAAAGTGAAGAGGAGCTAAAAAGCCTCTTGATGAAAGTGAAAGAGGAGATTGAAAAAGTTGGCTTAAAGTTCAACATTGAGAAAACTAAGATCATGGCATCTGGTCCCATCACTTCGTGGGAAATAGATTGGGAAACAGTGGAAACAGTGTCAGGCTTTATTTTTTTGAGTTCCAAAATCACTGCAGATGGTGACTGCAGCCATGAAATTAAAAGACGCTTACTCCTTGGAAGGAAAATTATGACCAACCTAGATAGCATATTCAAAAGCAGAGTCATTACTTTGCCAACAAAGGTCCGTCTAGTCAAGGCTATGGTTTTTCCAGTGGTGATGTATGGATGTGAGAATTGGACTGTGAAGAAAGCTGAGTGCCGAAGAATTGATGCTTTTGAACTGTGGTGTTGGAGAAGACTCTTGAGAGTCCCTTGGACTGCAAGGAGATTCAACCAGTCCATCCTAAAGGAGATCAGTCTTGGATGTTCATTGGAAGGACTGATGCTGAGGCTGAAACTCCAATACTATGGCCACCTCATGCAAAGAGTTGAGTCATTAGAAAAGACCCTGATGCTGGGAGGGATTGGGGGCAAGAGGAGAAGGGGACGACAGAGGATGAGATGGCTGGATGGCATCCCCGACTCGATGGACATGAGTTTGGGTAAACTCCAGCAGTTGGTGATGGACAAGGAGGCCTGGCGTGCTGCAACTAATGGGGTCGCAAATAGTTGGACATGACTGAGTGACTGAACTGAACTGAACTTATACACAGAATTGTCTGGGCATTGTCTGGGTATAATAATGGGAGAGAGCTAGATCTGATGGAGTGATGGGGCCTGGGCATTATAGCAGATGAAACCCAAAAGAAGACATAATGAGGCTGAACTCCTTGGATGTTTATTGGCATTTGATTTATTTTTTTCTGAATTACCCATTTAAGTCATTTGTTCATTTTTTTCTTGGTCACTTATGGATACTCTGTATGTTTTAATTATGTTTTGAATTGTTTTGCTGTATGTATGACACCAAGGAAGTTATTTTGTTATAGAGCCACTAACAAAATTCCACAGCCTAATGGCTTAAACAACAGACATTTATTTTCTTACAGTTCTGGAGGCTCAAAGACCAAGATCAAAATATCTGCAGATTTGGTTCTCTGAAGCCTGTCTCCTTGGCTTGCAGATAGCTGCTGTGTAATAATAGAAAATGTACATATTGGTCTCTGTCCCCATTTGCTGGCACAGACCTCCCAAAACCTTTGTAATGGCCTATGTGACAAGAGTACTAAAAACATCCTTTGCTCTAATATTTGGTCTTTGACCCTGGTTCCTGACACAGAGCTCCTAAGGCCTTTGGGATTTCCTAGGTAACCAGGAGTATATTTTGTTCTAAAGAGGCAACTCCTGGATGGCTTTAGGATGGGGGCTAGTCACAAGATAGGCCAAGTCATGATTCGAAGCTTGGAAATTTCAGCTCATCCCCCATTCGTTGGGAAGGGAAGAGAGGGACTGGAGACTGAGTTAGTGATTGATTATGCCTATGTGATGAAGTTTCCACAAAAATTCCCCAGGGTCCCCAGTGGCTCAGATAGTAAAGAATCTGCCTGAAAAGCAGGAGACCCAGGTCCCTGGGTCAGGACAGTCTCTTGCAGAAGGGAATGACTACCCATTCCAGTATTCTTGCCTGGAGAATTCCATGGACAGAGGAACCTGGTAGGCTACAGTGGGTTGCAAAGAACTGGATACAATTGAGTGATTAATACTTTCACTTTTTCATGTGATGAAATCTCCACAAAAATTCCCCAATGTGGGGGGTTTGGGAAGCTTCAAGGTAGGTAAACACCCCCTTGTTCAGGGAGAACGATGAATCCCAGCTCCACGAGAACAGAAGCTCCTGCACGGAGGGCTCTTCCAGACTCTGCCTATGTATCTCTTCATCTGGCTGTTCACCTTTATCCTTTATTGTATATTTTATTATATAATCAATTGCTAAATATGTTTCCCAGAGATCTCTAAACTGCTTTAAATAATGTAATCCACAGAGAGGGTCATGAGAACCTCCAGTCTGTAGTCAAGTAAGACCAAAGTTGCAGGTAACCTGGAGACCTAGTACTGGGGGAAAGCCTTGTGAGACTGAACCCTTAACTTGCAGGGTCTAATTTAACTCAATTTAGTTTCGGAATAGAAATGACTTGTAGTTCACCCAGCTAGTGTCAGAGAATTGGTAGGTATGGGGAAAAAAATCCCACTATCTGGTATCCGAAATACTGTGTTTGAGAAAAAGGAGAAACACAGGGAGTTTTCCCTAGACAGCTGCCGCCTCACTGTGTGTTCACAGGGTTGTCCCTCTGTACAAGTGTTCCCTTGTTTGTCTAACTTTCTCTTCTTGAAAGGGTGCCGATTGGACTAGGGACCACCCTAACAACCTCATTTTAATCTAATCATATCCTTTAAGGCCTTATCTCCAAATGCAGTCACATTCTTAGATACTTGGGGTACCTTAATGCATTAATATTGGGGGCAGAGAAGGCGATGGCACCCCACTCCAGTACTCTTGCCTGGAAAATCCCATGGGCGGAGGAGCCTGGTAGGCTGCAGTCCATGGGGTCACAATGAGTCGGACACGACCGAGTGACTTCACTTTCACTTTTCATTTTCATGCATTAGAGAAGGAAATGGCAACCCACTCCAGTGTTCTTGCCTGGAGAATCCCAGGGACAGGGGAGCCTGGTGGGCTGCTGTCTATGGGGTCACACAGAGTCGGACACGACTGAAGCAACTTAGCAGCAGCAGCAGCAGTGACACAATTCTACCCATAACATACATACCTATATTTTATATGTATGCATGTATAGATTTTATATACATGCATACATACATATATACATAAATAAAAACATCTTTTAAAATTTATTCATGATAGCTCTCCACATGATACTTATTTGCATGTTTATTTAGTTAAATCAGAGACAGACTGCTCAAGGCTGGTGCACTGGGATGACCCAGAGGGATGGGATGGAGAGGGAGGGGGATTCAGGATGGGAGAACACATATACACCCATGGCTGATTCATGTCAATGTATGGCAAAACCCCTACAATATTGTAAAGCCTCCAATTAAATAAATTAAAATATATATATATATTTAAAAAGATATTATAGTTGAGTTTCCTAGAAGCAAAGGCCGAATGGCAATTTGTATACAGGTGATTTATAAGAGAAATACCTGCAGGAGAAAACTGTAAGTGCAATGAGGGAATTAGGGTGGGGAAGAGGAAGAAGCTGGGATATGATTTGTGGTTAGGTCCAGACTCAGTTTGAAGAGAATGGGAAGAGCAAGCAGCAGCTTTGGGGCTGAAAATGACAGTGGTAGATTCTCCAGAGAACATCTGTAGCAGCCCCGGCAGAAGCTGGGCTAGGGCACTCCCAAGAGAGAAAGGATCCTGGGACACCTGAACTAGATACCAACAGCATCTGCAATATCACCTTTTGCTTCATTTTGCCTGACATTTGGCCCATATGTAGAAAATGGTCTCCTGCATTTGCTGATATTTTCTTCTGATATTTTTATGGCTTAAAAAAATACTTGAAATTTATTTTCCTGTGTAGTATGAGGTAGAAATATCATATAATATTTTCCTAATGGCTTATGAGTTTTCTCAATACCAGTCATTGAAATAGATTACTGGGGCCTAACAGGGGCCACAGTAAGTGGGAAATTGCTATTTGGTGCCAACATGGGCACCTCTCTGAGGTGAAAGCACAAGCTTTTTTATGATAGTAAAATATTTTATTTATTCTGCCTCAAATAACGACTGTTTGAAAACACATAGTATTTGTAATATTAATGGAACTTAATCCCTGGTGGATCAGAAGGTAAAGAATCTGCCTGCAGTGCAGGAGACCTGGGTTTGATCCCTGGGTCAGGAAGATCCCCTGGAGAAGGGAGTGGCTACCCTTCTACTATTCTCGCCTGGAGAATCCCAGGGACAGAGGTGCCTTGTGGGCTACAGTCAGTGGGGTCGCAAAGAGTCAGACATGACTGAGCAACTAACACACCATCTTAGAGAAGTCCAACTTACTTTTTTTTTTT
>SJYQ01004363.1:119930-200640 GCA_006410935.1 Redunca redunca | reverse complement strand
TTGGACTGTGAAGAAAGCTGAGCACCGAAGAATTGATGCTTTTGAACTGTGGTGTTGGAGAAGACTCTTGAGAGTCCCTTGGACTGCAAGGAGATCCAACCAGTCCATTCTAAAGGAGATCAGCCCTGGGATTTCTTTGGAGGGAATGATGCTGAAGCTGAAATTCCAGTACTTTGGCCAACTCATGCAAAGAGTTGACTCATTGGTAAAGACTCTGATGCTGGGAGGAATTGGGGACAGGAGGAGAAGGGGACGACAGAGGATGAGATGGCTCACTCAATAGATGTGAGTCTGAGTGAACTCTGGGAGTTGGTGATGGACAGGGAGGCCTGGTGTGCTGCGATTCATAGGGTCTCAAAGAGTTGGACATGACTGAGCGACTGAACTGAACTTAAGACGAATAGTTATTAATGCTTTAAAGTTCTGTTAGAATTCCTCTGTGCATGTCTATTCAAATTTTCTATTTCTTCTAGTCTTGGAAGATTGTATGTTTCTAGTAATTTATCCATTTCTCTAGGTATTGTTCAATTTGTTGATGTATAACTCTAGTACTCACTTATAATTCATTATATTTATGTAGTATTGATTATAATTTCTCTTTTATTTCTGATTTTATTTATTTTGGCCCCTTTTTTCTTGATGAATCTGGCTAAAGGTTTATCAATCTTGTTAACTTTTCAAAGAACCAGCTTAGTTTTATTGATCTTTTCTATTTTTTTTGTCTGTATTTCATTTATTTCCACTCTGATTTTATAATTTCCTTGCTTCTGCTACATTTGGATTTTATTTGTTATCTTTCTAGCTACTTTAGATAGAAAGTTAAATTTTTTATTTAGGACCTTTCTTGTTTCTTGAAGGTAGGTCTGTATCACTATGAACTTTCCTCTTTTTCTGCATTCCATAGATTTTGCATCATTTGTTTCCATTTTCCTTTGTATCAAAGTTATAAAATATTTCCTCTTTGATTTTTTTCATTGAGCCACTGATTGTTTAGTAGTATATTGTATAATATCCATGTGAAGATATTGTGTATCTTCTGTTATTTGTCTTCTCTTGGTCTCCTTGTGGTTTTGTAATTGTCTTTACTATTAATATTATGTTTCTCTTGTGTGTGTGTATATCTATTGTATTGTTTTCATTTGTTGTTGCCATGAGGATCATAGATCAGTTCAGTCACTCAGTTGTGTCTGACTCTTTGTGACCCCATAGACTATAGCATATCAGATTTCCCTGTCCATCACCAACTCGAGCTTGCTCAACTCATGTCCATCGAGTTGGTGATGTCATCCAACCATCTCCTCCTCTGTCATCCCCTTCTCCTCCTGCCTTCAATCTTTTTCAGCATCAGGGTCTTTTCCAATGAGTCAGTTCTTCACATCCGGTAGCCAAAGTATTGGAGCTTAAGCATCAGTCTTTTCAATGAATATTCAGGACTGATTTCCTTTAGAATTGACTGGTTGGATCTCCTTGCAGTCCAAGGGACTCTCAAGAGTCTTCTCCAACACCACAGTTCAAAAGCATCAATTCTTCGGCACTCAGCTTTCTTTATGGTCCAACTTTCACATCCATACATGACTACGTTGGCAAAGTAACATTTCTGCTTTTTAATATGCTGTCTGGGTTTGTCATAGCTTTTCTTCCAAGGAGCAAGCATCTTTTCTTTTCATGGATTCAGTCACAATTTGCAGTGATTTTGGAGCCCAAGAAAATAAAGTCTCTCACTGTTTCCACTGTTTCCCCATCTATTTGCCATGAAATGATGGGACCAAATGCCTTGATCTTAGTTTTCTGAATGTTGAGTTTTAAGCCAACTTTTTCACTCTCCTGTTTCACTTTCATCAAGAGGCTCTTCAGTTCCTCTTTGCTTTTTGCTGTAAGGGTGGTATCATCTGCATATCTGAGGTTATTGACATTTCTCCCAGCAATCTTGATTCCAGCTTGTGCTTCATCTAGCCTGGCATTTCACATGATGTACTCTGTATATAAATTAAATAAGCAGGGTAACAATATACAGCCTTTGACATACTCCTTTCCCAATTTGGAACCAGTCCATTGCTCCATGTCCGGTTCTAACTGTTGCTTCTTGACCTGCATACAGATTTCTCAGGAGGCAAGTAAGGTGGTCTGATATTTCCATCTTTTTAAGAATTTTCCACAGTTTGTTGTGATACACACAATCAAAGGCTTTGGCATAGTCAATGAAGCAGAAGTAGATGTTTTTCTGGAATTCTCTTGCTTTTTCTATGATCCAACGATGTTGGCAATTTGATGTCTGGTTCCTATAGGGTGATATATATGATCCTCTGGTTACCAGGAACCAGGAATCAGAGGATAATAGATATCAGTCTATAAATATAGCAGTTTATTTTAAGCTGGCATTTGTGTTTGAATGTGTTCTAAAAGCACTACATATGTCACATGGACCCTCCCAATATTTTGACATCATTTTTTATATCCTTTTATCTTGTGTATCATTTATTTATTATAGCTGATTTTACTACTTTTGTGTTTTAGCCTTCATAGTAGCTTTTTAGTGGCTGATCCACTGCCTTTACTATATATTTGCCTTTACCATGTTTTTTGTTTTTTCATTTATTTTGTTATTTCTAGGTCACGGTAGAAAAGTGACCTTTAATTTCCACTTAAAGAAGATCCTTACCATTTCTCATGAGACCAGTTTAGTGATTTTAGAGACCAGTTTTGCTAATTTCCAAAACTTTGTTTCTCCTCTACTTCCGAATGATAACCTTGAAAGGTAGCAAATTCTTGGTTGTAAGTTTTTTCCTTTCAGCACTTTAAATATATTGTGCCACTCCCTTCTGACCTACAAAGTTTCTGCTGAAAAATCTGCTGCTGATGGTCTTACGAGGGTTCCCTTGCATATAACTAGTTGTTTTGTTCTTTCTGCCTTTAAAATTCTCTATTTTTAGCATTTGTCATTTTAATTACAGCATGCCTTGGTGTGGATCTTTTGGGGTTCATTTTGTTGGGACTCTGTACTTTTTGCATCTGGATATCTTTGTCTTTTCCTAGGTTAGGGAAGTTTTCTGTCATTATTCAAGTAAGTTTTCTACCCCTTTCTTTCACTGCTCCTTCTGAGATTCCTATAATGTGTATGTTAGTATGCTTGATATTGTCCCAAAGATCCCTTAAACTGTCTTTATGGTTTTAAATTCTTCTTTCTTTCTGCTATTTTTATTGGGTGATTATTATTCTTTCTTCCAGATTGCTTATATGTTTATCTCATCTGCTATTGATTCTCTTCAATTTATTTTAAAATTTCACTTATTATATTCTTCAGCTCTGATTGGTTCTTTTTTTATTGGAATGTAATTGCTTTACAATGTTGTGTTAGTTTCTGCTGTACACTGAAGTAAATCAACTATACATATTGGACCTACCCTCTTGGACCTCCCTCCATCCCTCCACACCCTAGCCACCCATCTGAGTCATCACAGAGCACCGAGCTGAGGTTCCAGTGCTTTATATTGATAGTAGGTTCCCACTAACTATCTATTTTACACATGGTAGCATATATATGTTAATCTCGGTCTCCTAATTTATCCCACCCTTCCCTTAGCCCCTATGTCCACATGTGCATTTCTCTAAGAAAATATGGACACAGATAGTCGCATACATATAAACACACACAGAACCCCATGTGAAGATGAAGGCAGAGATACACTGATGCATCTACAAACCAAAAGGGAACACCAAAGATTGCCAGTAAACCACGAGAAACTAGAAGAGAGCTGTAGAATAAATTCTTCCCTCCTAACTCTCAGGAGCCAACACTACTGACACCTTGACCTCATATTTCTAGCCTCCAGAACCGTAAGATAATCAATTTCTGTTGTTAAAGCTACTCAATTTGTGCCCTTTGTCACTGCAACCCAAGGAATCTAATACAGGGACCCCAGAGCATGGGGCCCCTGATTTCTCTTCTCTTTGTCCCTCATGCACCAGAGCAGTTTCCTCCAAAGTGTGTTCCCTGGAGACGGGTGCTTAGGCGACCAAGCCAATAGGTCTATAGGCCCATATCTCAGCAGGGTAGCCCTGCATTCTGTGTTTTTATACCTTTTAGGCCTCCATGTAAATATTTGCCTTCAAAAGCAACTCATTTGCCAAAACAGTTAGAAACCCCTGTAGCTACCCTAACAGTGGGGGCTCCTTTTTCACCGCTTTGTGAACCTTCCAAATGTTCTTGTGCAGTGTTTTCTTAGTCTGTGCTGGACGGTGATAAATTCCCCCTTGCGATCACTATTTGCAAGGCTGAATAATGGACCTGCTCCTGGAAATGTGAAGTCAGGAAAGGGGCAGTCTCCAGGCACGGAATTAACAGGGCTGTTTTTCCCCACCCAGCTCCAGAAGGCCAGGTTTCTAAGCCCTCCCCAGAGAGCAGGGTCTGCCAGCAGCATGGCTGGGGCAGGGAGAGGAGGGTGATGATAGGCAGGAAGAGGAGAAAGAGGATGACATGGCTTCTCCTGACCCCATCATGGTTTTTGAAAAGCAGTTTTATCTGGCTTGGGTTCCTGCCTCCACCCTCTGACCCAGGGTGGTACTCATCACCTTTGCTCTCACCTGTAGGTACTGCTCTCCTTTTTCCAGAATCAAGGGCTCATTTGCTCCATTGTGTGGTGAGTACTTTGGGTCATCTCCACTGTGGGCTGGTATGGACCTAGAGACGCACTCTGCCCTTCTGATAGCCTCCCAGAAGTCTTCACTCTCCTCTTTGCCCCATGGTCCAACTGCATCACACATTCATGGAGCAGCTGATGAGGCCTTCACGGTCAAGTCTGTTAGTTGCTCAGGCATGCCCTACTCTTTGCAGCCCCATGGAAAGTCCCGGGACTGCGGCCCACCAGGCTCCTCGGTCCTTGGGATTTTCCAGGCAAGGATGTTGTAATGGTTTGCCATTTCCTTCTCCAGGGTCATGGTCAAGGGTACTTCGGTAACTACACCTGTGACTACAGGCCATGGAGAGAGGAGAAGTAGAGCAGTCGCAGTAATGAGATAAAAATTAGCCCTGTTCTATGCATGGTTCCGAGGGCCCTAGCAATGCTATTAGGCAGGTACTACTATCCACATCTATTACTGTTGTTGTTTAGTTGCTAATTCGTGTCTGGCTCTTTTCGCAACCCCATGGACTATAGCCCTCCAGGCTTCTCTGTCCATGGGATTTCCCAGGCAAGAATACTGGAGTGGGTTGCCATCTGACTAATGAAATTGAGGCTCAGAGAGGTTACATAACTTATCTAATGTTGTGTGGCCCATAAATGAGAGAGCAGGAATCTAAACCCAGGCAGTCTGGCTCTAGAGCCCTGCTCTGAAGCACCATGTACATCACCCTTCATGGAGACTCACAATAGAAGGCCTCAGTTACAGGCCCAGGAGAATGAATGTTTGGGTGTGTTTCTGTGGTCTAAGAGAGTGTTGAAAATAACGGGGAAGGTGCAGGTTAATAGTAACCCACAAATTAACAAGGATGTTACCTGTTATACAAAGAGCATAATGAGAACTACAGTAATTACTGAGGTAAATTGCCATGGTGACTTTTTTCTTTTTTTTTCCCACCAAACACAACCAAGTGGAAGATTATTACAACCTCTCATTAGGCCTTAGGCTAACCTAAAGGAAATGTTAAAGTATCGAAGGGAACCCCTTCTCTCAACCACAGTAAGGTGGCTGGGCATCACTACAGGTGATAAATAGCCAGTACATTTCATTGTCATTTCCAAATCTGATTTCCCTGGGAAGTTAGAATTCCTTGCCAAGAATGTCCTAGAAATGAATGCAAGCAAAGAATTCTTTTCTTGGTACCTATTTTTAATGCCATGTTGGTTCTATGGTCCTTCCTCTCCAGGTTGTGGAGTTGAATGCATTTGCTGGGCGGTAGCCTTTGCCCCCTGTGGGGTTAGCTGTCCCAACCCTCCTCTGGAGACAGGTTTCAGTGTGGTTTCCGTGGCAGGGTCCAGGTGTGACCTCAAGCTGAGAGCCCAGGTCATACCTGATTGATGGCCACAGCTGCCTGGCTAATTGGTGTGTGGGCCTCCCTGCCTCCCTGCCACACCGGGCTCTAGCTTACGGAATGCCATTCTTTGCTTGTCTTCGCACTGGTGGAAAGTGCAATTCCCAGCTTCAACATGTGGGACCATGAGCTCCAGTTCACGCAGGCTGTGAAGTAATTGAAGCCGGGGCTTCCAATGGACTCTCACTGCCGGGCTGAGTGGGAGGTTAAAAGACACAACTGCTAATAGGCACTGAAAGCCACGCTGTCTCCCTGGAGGCACGAGGCACTCGCACAGGAGATCGATATGGCAGCGATTATCCCACTTCTATCATTGTCCCCTTTCACCCAGACCAGATAATGGGAGGGTTGTCCCCAGAGTCTGCTATTAATATTACGTGGAGAACTGGAGGTGAGACCAGAGGAGGCAATGGCCCTGTTTCCAAGTGCCTTTTGCTGTGGACTTTTGATTATAGGACTATTGACCAGTTTATTCTTCTAGACAGATCTTCTCTTTTTAAAAAAATCCTCCATGGAAATTCAACTTATGAAACAGCAATGAGCAAAGGTGGCAGGAGTCATTGATGCCTCGTTCCATGTTGCCATGGCCCAGCTCGAGTTCACCAGCCGAGGTGGGCAGTGTGTGTACCTCCTTCCCTGTCTAGGAGTTTTCCTCTGCAGCCACTATGGCAGCTCTTTCAGCTGACCCACGGGGTCACAGGAAATTGAGGGGTTTGTGATGCCCTAGGGGCCACCCTCAGGCTTCCCAGGTGGTGCTAGTGGTTAAGAACCTGCCTGCCTGTGCAGGAGACATGAGACACAGGTTTGATCCCTGGGTCAGGAAGATCTCCTGGAGGAGGTCATGGCAATCCACTCCAATATTCTGGCCTGGAGAATCCCATGGACAGAGGCGGCTGACGGGCTACAGTCCATAAGGTTGCACAGAGTCGGACATGACCAGAATGACTGAGCACGTGCGCACTTGGCCACCCTCAAACAATTTGGTTCCAGACATGGCAGAAAAATACTCCAGTTTTCTGTCACTCAGTGGGAAATATTTGAGATGAGTTCTACACAGATCTTCAGAGAGTTTCCCCGATAGATTGTGGCCTTTCTGTTCTCAGAGATAATCTACTTAGGAATACACCCTTTGTGGCTTCTTTTACCTTCCTAGTTTCTCTTTCCCCACCTGTGCTTCCTGGGATCATCTTTGAATATATTATACTACCCATGTCTTAATCACTTTCTCAGGATGTTCATCTGGAGGCATCAAGTTAAGACAGCAGGAAGAGAGGCTCAGAGCTAGATCATTTGGCTTCCTCCTTTCCCCTGCCCCTGGCCCCACCCTCCTCCTCCCTGAAACTCCTGTGGAACTCCAAGCATGCTACCCAAGGGCTGTCTATCCCCTTTTCACACTGAAAACCCCCAAGGCTTAATTGATGTGCTCCCCCCAAGTCCTGCTCTTTTTCTTGCTTTCCTTATCTTTGAAAATGGCCCCACCATTCCTCCAGTTCCCCAGGGCCAGAAACTCTAGTCTAGTCTTATTCTTATTGTCCATCGACTAAACTCCTCTTGCTCCTCATATACAGTTATATCCTCCCAATTCTATCACCTAAATAGTTCTTGAACACTATAGTTAGAACCCATCCTAACCATCTCCACTTCCATAATCCCTCTGACCCTACATGTCCTGGGAAGGGTGTTTGCTTGGTGTTCTCTCCAGTAGATGCTGTTGGTGCCATATCCAGAACTCCTTGACAGCAGTTCTGGGTGAGTTCAGTGAGTGCTGCAGGTAACAGCTTAAACCTGTGGACTTCTGCAAAGAATTATGCTTGGCTTAGAATCCATCTAATCAGGGATGCTGGGAGATTAGACCCTCTTACTCCCCAGGAGCATCTGATGACTGATGCAGAGTTTAATGATGCCCAGACCCTCCTGTCAAGGTGGGACCACTATGTGCTGCAACCTGAAGCTCAGCACACTCTGTGGATCAGGTCAAAGGTGGGCTATCTGGGACCAAGTCTTTGCTGTGTTTCTCTCCTTTCCTTATTCTTTTCTCTTCACTCTTTTATTTTTTTTCCTGGATACCAGTCCATATAAATCACATGGACCAGAATACCCATCTCAGGCTCTGCCTCTAGGTAGCTCAACATGAAAATCTTCATGAACTAGGGGCACTAACCCTACTCTTTATAAAATATGCTCTGCTGCAATCAAACATTTGGGAAATTCTTATAGGCAATGTTATCCATTCTTTGCTTCAATCCTTCTTTGGAGTAAGTTTCTCACTTGTCCTTTTTGCTGTCTCTTTCTTGAGTTTTCTTCTTCTCTCCATCCCCTTTGAATCAATAGCCCTGTGGAACCATAAAATTTTCTTGCTAAAACTGTGTTAAGAATTTTTTTAATCTGTTTTTTCAAAGTATTTATATCAGTCTATTAGTTTTCTTTTTTTGAAATATCCTTTTCTAGTTTGGGTATCAGAATAATGCTGGCCTCATGGAATGAGTTGCTAAGCAAGGCAAAGTTAGTTTCAGTTCTTCCTTGAATACTTGATGTGTGCACAGTCACATCCTGACTCTTGCAACCCCATGGACTGTAGCCCGCCAGGCTCCTCTGTCCATGGAATTTCCCAGGCAAGAATACTAGAGTGAGTTGCCATTTCCTCTTCCACCTATATACCTGGTTTGCCACTTCTATCTTTTCTCCATCCCCAACATCCAGCCTGCCTCTGAATTCCTGAATGCTGCAAGGCCTTCTGGAGCCATGTTGTAATGTGCTGGGATTTATTTCCTGCATGTATAAACTGAGCATGGTAAAAATATATAGATTTCTGAATCTCTTGTTGTGCTAGCATTCTGTGTTTTCCAGATGGATTTTCATGCTGTTTACATTTTTACCTTTTTAAAGAAGAGGATTTCCCCTCTACCCCCAGTAAGTGAGAGTCCTGATTGATAATAGAGTGCAGACACACTGCAAGTATATAAAGATCAAACAAATGCATATTTCTAATGAATTATTTACATTGTGTATAGCATTAGTGCAAGTGGTTTTGTTGAAATGGAATCACAAGTTAAAAATCAGTGCTGGATGAAGGGAGGGGAATATTTCTCATTTTCAGTTAGATGGAAGAAAAGAGTTCTGGGAAGAGCAGAGATTTTAAGGACTTTTATACCAGGGAAGGAGAAGGCCCGAAGGCATTTTAGCAAAGAGAAAAATCTTCCAGTCACAGGATATAGAGCAAGAGAAAAACTAAAATGGGGAAGAAAGAAGTATCTATTTAGATCTTTGGCCCATTTTTTGATTGGGTTGTTTATTTTTTAATATTGAGCTGTAGGAGCTGTTTATATATTTTGCAAACAAACTTCTGGTTACCAGGAGTAGGGAGGAGGGATAAATTGGGAGATTGGTATTTGACATATGCACTACAACTTATAAAACAGATAGCTAATAAGGACCTATTGTATAGCACAAGGATCTCTAGTCAATATTTTTAATGACCTATATGTGGAAAGAAGATAGATACATGTATATGTGTAACTGATTCATTTTACTGAATACCTGAAACTAACACAACAGTGTAAATCAACTGTATTCCAAACTAAAACAGAAGGAAAGAAAAGATGAAGGAAAAAGAAATGGGAAATGTGGTGGGCTCTATGTCCATCCTGAGCAAAGCAAAACCCAGGGACTCCTGCACTGTCAGTCATGTTGCATTCATATTGAAAGTAGGAGTTAGGTGCTTCATAAAGAAAGCGAACTGGAAATATTGTGGAAATAGTAGTAATAGGGAATGTAAGTATAGCCAACATTTACTTACTGCTTTCCATATGCTCGATTTTGGACCAAGCGCTTTACATGTATGATCTTGTTTAATCACCCCAACATGGAGATGCAAAAGATAATATCATGATTTCCCTTTTATCCATGAAGAGACTGAAGTATATTATTTCTAGCAACTTTTCAAAGGCCATGCAGCTGTTAAATGTTGCAGTTAGAATTCAAATGAAGTTTTGTCTAACTCTAAAATATGATACTGATTCTGATTCACTAACATAAATCCTAAAATAAATAAATAATGTGCATACTTAACAAGTTAGAACAAACTTATCCGGGAGAATATTGACTGAATTTTCTGGTTGAAGTGACCTCAGTTCGAAATCTGAGATTTTCCCGTCTTCTGAACATGAACTATTTAAATCCTCAGCACATTCTAAAGATTCAAACTGTTTTCTCAGAAATCGACCAGTTCATTTCCTCACTGAGAATGATAATTGGGGTAACTTCATCAGTGGTAGCCAAACTTTTCAAATTACATAAATATAAAGAAATGTTGATACGCTCTTCAGAAGAGGAAAGATTATCTTTTTCTTTCATATTTTCCCCTTTCTTCCTCTCTTCCTTTCTACCTTCTTTCTTTCTTGCTATGCCAATCTTAATAAAGTCTATCATCTGTCTTTCATGTTCCAAAATAAGTCTTGCCTTACAAAAGAAATAGTACCTGCATGTTTAATTTTCACCCTGAAATGATATGAGAAGGACAATTTTAAATAACCCAATCTGACATCATTCCTTGTGAAATCCTTATTAATAACTGAGCATCTCTTACATGTCAGATACTGTGCTTAGCACATATTTTATTTCATAACATCCTTTAAAACCAAGCACTATTATTCTCATGGGATTAAGTGATAGTATTCTTTCCAGTTTAAAAAATAAACTGAGGTTGAAAGTGAAAATGTTAGTTGCTCAGTAGTGTCCGACTTTTGTGGCCCCATGGACCATATCCCACCAGGTTCCTCTGTCCATGGGATTCTCCAGGTACTTTCCTTTAATGGAGTGGGTTGCCATTCCCTTCCTTCTCCAGGGGGTCTTCCCCACCCAGGGATTGAACCTGGGGTTCCCTTATTGCAGGCAGATACTTTACCATCTAGGGAAGCCCAAACTGAGGTTGATGGAGGATAAATCACTTACTCAAGGTCACACAGATAGTAAATGGTGGAGGTAGGATTAAATCTAAGCTGCCTGATTTCAAGGACTGTGCATGTAATCCTAACATCATATTGTATTTCACCAGAGGAAGAGGTAGTCCTAACAAATTCATAGGAGACAGGAGTAATGGTTAACTCTTAGACATCTATGCATCACTTTGTCCATTCTTTCATCCATGCATCTATCAGTCCATCTATCCAAAAAGTATTCATTACGTGCAATGTACTGGCTTTCCAAACAAGCAGAGAAATTAACTGCTTGGAGTTTTACATCCCCTTAGTATTGTGTGTGGAAAAGGCAATGGCACCCCACTCCAGTACTCTTTTTTTTTTTTAATATAAATTTAGTACTCTTGCCTGGAAAATCCCATGGACGGAGGAGTCTGGTAGGCTGCAGTCCATGGGGTCACTAAGGGTCGGACACGACTGAGCGACTTCACTTTCACTTTTCACTTTCATGCATTGGAGAAGGACATGGCAACCCACTCCAGTGTTCTTGCCTGGAGAATCCCAGGGATGGGGGAGCCTGGCGGGCTGCAATCTGTGAGGTCGCACAGAGTCGGACATGACTGAAGTGACTTAGCAGTAGCAGCAGCAGTATTCTGTGATGTTTCTATAAGACAGAACTTGAGGAAGGATGTGCTAGAAGAAAAAAAGTTGAATGCTTTGTTCCTCCAAATAATTAAGATAGTGTGTGACTCTTTTTTATTTTAAAGAAGTTAGATTGATTTATTTATTTATAGGCTAACTGACTTAGTTCCCCCATCAAGGATCAGACTTTCGCCTCCTGCATTGGAAGCATGGAATCTTAACCACTGGACCACTAGGAAAGTCCTGATAGCATATGACTTAAATAGGCACAAGATTAAGGAGCGGGGCAGGACATAAAAAGAGAGGTCAGAATAATGCATCTCTTACTCTACTAGCACTTTCCTTTAATGGGGATGGAAAACTTGATATGACTCACTCACTCTGGTCCACTTTCTTCCTGCTGTAGCAGGCTCAACAGATTTTTCCTTGCAAACCCTTGCTTCTGTGGAATTCTTCAACCTAAAATATACTCAGCAACATTCTGTACCTGTTATATGCCAGTTGTTGAGTCATACAGAGTCCCTTCTTTTCAGTGGAGCTCAATAGATGGTCATCTTCTCATGTTTCGCTGTGCCTTGCTTTCCAAATGCCAGTCCAACTGGGCTCATCAGAATCACCCAGGGGGCTTTAGTAGCCAGTTCCTGTTTTTGAGAATCAATGGACCAAAATGATTGAAGGCAGACTCTGAAGGCTGAGTGCCTGGGTTCAGACTCAGAAATCGTAAGGTCCATGGCCTTAGTCAGGTTACTTAACCTTTCTGAGTTGTAATTTCTTCATCATAAAGGAGAATAATAATAGTTCCTAATTCACAGAGTTAGGAAGAGAATTTAGAGAGTTAATATTATGCATAAAACACTTAGAAGGAGTGTCTGCCAAATAGTGTTATATTTTATTAGCCATTATTAATATTAAAAGTGCACATCATGAAACTCTGCTCAGATGGACTGGATGAAAATTTTTGGAGGCCAGGCCCAGGATCCTTTTTTGTTGCTGTTGTTCTGTTTTCCAGATGATTCTGTTTCTGGATCTTGTTTTAGACTCACTGACAGAGTGAAGTGTTCTTAAATGTGAGTCTGAGTCCTAAGTCTGTTTATCTCTCTTTTTAATCAATGCTTTTATTTAATTAGGCCTTGTTGTATGCTAAGTCTCTTCAGTCTTATGAGACTCTTTGCGACCCTATGGACTATAGCCTGTCAGGCTCCTCTGTCCATGGGACTCTCCAGGCAAGAATACTGGAGTTGCCATGCCCTCCTCCAGGGGATCTTCCCACCCCAGGGATTGAACCTGAGTCTCTTATGTCTCCTACGTTGGCAGGCAGGATCTTTACCACTAGTGCCACCTGGGAAGCCCCCATAGGATCTCATTTTTTCCCCAAACATCTTTTTCTTGTCTGGATTCTACTGAATCACCCTCTTAAGATATGAGTTGATCAGGGACTATGACTCAGAAACTATCAGCTGATTAAATCTACCCCTGCATATGATCCATCTGGTTATTATTCACACAGTTTGGTTCCACCTGTAAGATTATAAATCCCTTGATATAGATAAATGTATCTATATATTTATATTTAAATATAAATTCCCACATCTGTGGGGTTGTGTAGCCAAAGCTCAATAAGTGTCAAGTTCAATAATGAACCAGAGACATAGTTCAACAGGTACTCTCATTATATCTGCCACAATCATTTACAAAGGCTTCCTTCCACTGATAGGAATACTTTGCTTGATATTAGTCATGATAAATAAGTATTTTATTTTATAAATCTTAAAAATATAAATCCAGTGTGAAAAAGTCACATAGTGAATAAAATATCACATAGTTTGGGTTACCTGTCTCATATATCTAGGACTCTTATCTATGTGACATTGACCACACAGCCTAAGTAAGACAAAGAAAGGAAGGAGTGTTCTATGAAAAGCAAGTAGGTTGATTAAACTTGCTGGTACACTATATGCCCAATGACTCCAGGGTGAAAAGTGATGACTTTAGGAGATACAAATTGGCTTCCTGGCCAACAGTGATCTCTGTAGGGCTATGGAGAAGTTGTTCCTCTCCCTCCTGAAACCACTGATTTTACAAGGGACTGCCATTCTGATTTGTCCATGGTGTGGACACGAGACATTTGTTAGGAATCTGAGTTTGGGCTGCTGTAACAAAGTAGCAAAGATTGTGTGTGCATGCTCATTTGCTTCAGTCATGTCCAACTCTTTGAAACCCTGAGGACTGTAGCCCTCCAGGCTCCTCTGTCCATGAGATTCTCCAGGCAAGAATACTGGAGTGGGTTGCCATTTCCTTCTCCAGAGGATCTATATGGGCTTGCTTTTAAAGAGTAGAAATTTACTTCTCACAGTTCTCAGGGGTGGAAGTCCAAGATCTGCACCAGTGTGGCTGGTTCTGATGAGAGCCCTCTGCTAGACTGCAGATGGCTGACTTTTCATATCTTCACATGGCAAAAAAAAAAAAAAAAAAAACCTGAGAGATCTCTCCAGGGTACTTTTAGAAAGGCACTTATTTCATTTCTGAGGCTCCATACTCATGACCTAATTTCCAAAGGCCCCACCTCCTACTATCATCACACTGGGGGTTAGAATTTCAACATCGGAATTTTGGGTGGACACGTACATTCGGTCCATTGCATTGGTCAAGAAGATACCTTCTGTCAGAGTTCCTTCTTTTTTTAAAATTGTGTTTATGTTTTTTTTAATTTAATTTTTATTTGAGTATAGTTGGTTTAAAATGTTGTGTTAATTTTAGGCATACAGCAAAGTGAATGTTATACATATTGTTGTTATTTTAGTCCCTAAGTCATGTCTGACTCTTTGGAACCCCATGGACTGTAGCCTACCAAGTTACTCTGTCCATGGGATTTCCCACTCAGGAATATTAAAGTGAGTTGCTGTTTCCTTCTCCAGGGGATTTTCTTTACTCAAGGACAGACTGGCATCTCCTGCAGTGGCAGGTGGATTCTTTACCACTGAGCCACCAGGGAATATATGTACATATATCCACTCTTTTTTACGATTCTATTTCCATATAGGCCATTACAGAGTATTGAATACAGTTCCCTGTGCTATACAGTAGATCCTTATTCACTGTCTGTTTTATATATAGTAGTGTGTATGTCAACCCCAACCTTCCAATGTATGTTCCTCTTCCCTCTGCCACCACAGTTACCCACTGGTAACCATGTTTGTTTTCCACATCTGTGACTCTACTTCTGTTTTGTAGATAAGTTCATTGGTACCCTTTTCTTAGGTTCCACATACATGCGATATCATACAGTATTTGTCCTTTTCTGTCTGACTTAACTTAGTGTGAAAATCTCCAGGTCCATCTGTGTTTCTGCAAAAAGGAATTTCTGAATTGAAAATGTAGATGAAGATCACTGTATGGCCATGGCCAGCCTTATGCAGTTGGTGGCTTACAGAATAAATCCAGCAGGCAGAGAGATGTCTTGATAAGAGATAGTAAAGGAGAGGGATGGAGTCAAAGCAGCGTTTGAGGCCCTGATATTTCTTTCAGCCTAACTCCAACCCCATCCTCTCTACAGTGTAGTGTGTGAAGTCACTGCTTTCTCTTTTTTGCTTATGTTGCTATGAATCGGTTTTATTTGAGTACCATGGAATTCTGACTTGGTAAAGTGGAATTAAGTTTAGAGTTTTACACTTAGTGTTCTATTAATAGAGCTGTATACCAATATCCATGTTAGTATACATTTTTGATGTCTAAACATGGTTGACTCACAACAAAGTTGGGGTTAACTAACACCCCCAGATATTTTTTGGATAAGTGCTATCTAGTTCTATTTCTGTCTCTCTGCAATGGGCATTTAATTTTTTCGACTAAATGGAAGATTTTATCTTTCTTAAGTTCTATCTTGGTGATTTTAATATCTCTGTATTCTAACTTATTAAAGTTTGAACATTGATTTTTGTCATCTATCATATCATCTCTCCCTTTTGAATTGTGTCATCTGCAAATTTGACAAATGTATGCTTTACATCTTCAAATGTGTATATGTTATACAATATTAAAATTTGAAAAAGTTGAGTGATTTTGACCTTGCAGTTTCCCTTCTAGAAACTTGCGTATGCATAGCTTCTCACATATGCATGAGGAGATATGCTGAAAGCTATCCCATGCAGCATTGTTACAGAGAAAAGTGAGAATAGTTACCATATCCAGTAATTGATAAATAGATATGTTTTATTCAATGAACTATGGAGAAGGAAATGGCAAGCCACTCCAGGATTCTTGCCTGGAGAATCCCATGGACAGAGGAGCCTGGTGGGCTACAGTCCATGAGGTCGCAAAGAGTCGGACATAACTGAGCGACTTCACTTCACTTCACTTCACATTGTTACAATTAGAAGAAGTGAATTAGAATGTTAAGTATAAACACTGATTGTTCTCAAAACATACTAATGACAAAGTCAATGTGCAGAGTGATATGTACAGTGCAGTTTGATATCAAAAGAAAATTATGTGTCAAAATGGTAAAAGATAGTGAATTTGGGGCAGCAGGAACATCAGTTCAGTTCAGTCCCTCAGGTGTCTGACTCTTTGCGACCCCATGAATCTCAGCATGCCAGGCCTCCCTGTCCATCACCAACTCCTGGAGTTCACTCAAACTCACGTCCCTCGAGTCAGTGATGCCATCCAGCCATCTCATCCTCGGTCGTCCCCTTCTCCTCCTGCCCCCAATCCCTCCCAGCATCAGAGTCTTTTCCAATGAGTCAACTCTTCGCATGAGGTGGCCAAAGTACTGGAGTTTCAGCTTTAGCATCATTCCTTCCAAAGAAATCCCAGGGCTGATCTCCTTCAGAATGGATTGGTTGGATCTCCTTGCAGACCAAGGGACTCTCAAGAGTCTTCTCCAACACCACAGTTCAAAAGCATTAATTCTTTGGCGCTCAGCCTTCTTCACAGTCCAACTCTCACATCCATACATGACCACAGGAAAAACCATAGCCTTGACTAGATGGACCTGAGTCGGCAAAGTAATGTCTCTGCTTTTGAATATGCTATCTAGGTTGGTCATAACTTTTCTTCCAAGGAGTAAGCATCTTTTAATTTCATGGCTGCAGTCACCATCTGCAGTGATTTTGGAGTCCCAGAAAATAAAGTCTGACACTGTTTCCACTGTTTCCCCATCTATTTCCCATGAAGTGATGGGACTGGATGCCATGATCTTCGTTTTCTAGTTATTATTGCTATATACTGAATATTTGTGTTCCCCAGAGTTCATATGTTAAATCCCAACCCCTAATGGAATGATACTTAAATGTGGGTCCTTTGGGAGTTGTTAGGTCATGAGGGAAGAGGCCTCAAGAATGAGACTGTTCTCTAAAAGAGACCCCGTAGAGTTCCTTGCCTCTTTCAGCCATGAGTGGTTATAGCAAGAAGAAAACCCTCTATGAATCAGGGAGTAGGCTCCATCAGAGATAGAAACTGCTAGCACCTTGATCTTGGACTTTCCAGTCTCCAGCATTATAAGAAATGAATGTCTGTTGTTTGGGCCACCTGTCCTTGGTATTTTGGTATAGCAGCCTGAATGAACAAAGACCATTATACTAGCCATTTTCTGAATTAAAAATAATTCTGAAATATAGTCTTTGGCACTCTAACAGTAGCATCCACCAATGTGATTGACCTACTTAATAAGCTTACAAGAAAGCAAATGAACTTGGTTTGACTTGCCAAGTTCTACGGAGACCGGCTGGTCTGTTCCCAACTTTTTTCTTGGGCGTAGAGGAAGATTACACTGACCAAGGTCCCTTGCAGTTGGATCAGGGTCACCTGACTGTGTTCTGGTCAACAGGATATAGATCTGGCCATCCAACTCCCTGCATGATCCTCTATGCTCTCTCTTCCCTTCCACAGTGACAGTGAAGCCAAGGGATGAAAGGAGTTACCAATCAGAAGACAGCCATTCAGGGCAACTGCCCCTACTACATCAGACTATCATGTAAATGACTGATAAACCTTAGTGGTGTTACATCCTTGAGAACCAGGGGTGTTATTTTAGTGGTTAGTGCTGTTTATCCCTTAGATGCACTATCTGTTTTACAAAGATCTATTTATTGAGAGAGCAATATTAAAATTATAATGGAAAATAGATAGCTTTCTACTATCTTGTCATCTTTTAACATTTTTCTCTCTTCACTTTCCACTATAATCTGTAAATGCATTTAAAGAGAGCTGTAATTAACTCATTGCAAAATAACTTGGAAATAACTATTCCCTAGGGACAACATTTTTGTTTGTCCCTTCTTTTGAGAGTTATTTTATATCTTTTTTCCTTCTTTTGAGAGTTATTTTAATATACATTCTTGAGGCACAGAAATATTTACTTTTTTCAAAATAATTACATCAATTTTCAATACTATCTGTAGTTTTCCTGTAATATTACAAGTACTAGCTTTTAGCAATTTTGTTTTTTAAATGAAAATGGTTGTATCTTTCTGTATATTAAAAAGAATATTAAAATCTCCATTGGGAACTTCAGACAGTACAGAAAAAATTTATGTGTGTGAATACACACATTCATGCACATACACAAAAATGTCAGTTATAAATCTCCATATAACCTACCTTAGCAATATATTATGGGCACTTTTTATGCCAACAAATACAGATCCACATTATCATTTTAAAACATGAGCTGTCCTTATCATAAACCACTAGTCAATGTGGCTATTTTAATTAAATTAAAGTTCATTAAGTAACACAAAATTAAATTTACAAATCACATTCCTGTAATACTGCCACATGTGGCTAGTGACTGTTGTATAACACAAATGCAGAACATTTCCATTAAAACTGAAAAATCTGTTTGTACAGCACCATCATAAATTTATAAAGGTTTATATAGGTTTGTTGAACAAATCCTCTATTTTTGATATTGTTATCCCCAGTGTATTCTTTTTTTATGTAAATGTTTCAGAGCAAATGTTATGCTCTAAGTGCAGTTTTTGGTTCTTATAACTTGGTGACACTTATCTTTTACAATTATTTTTCTTCCAGTTTTATTGAGACATAGTTGACTGCAACACTGTATAAGTGTAAGATGGACAGCATAATAATTTCACTTAGTACATCATGAAATGATTACCACAATAAGTTTAGTGAACATCTGTCATCTCATACAGCAAAATTAAAAATACAGAAAATAAGTTTTGTGTGTGTGATGAAAACTTTAGTATTCACTCTCAACAACTTTTATATATAACATATGGCATTCTTAGTCATCTTTGTATATTATATCCCTAGTATTTATTTATCTTATAACTGGAAGTGTGTACCTTTGGACCACCTTGATCTAATTTCCTTTTCCCCAGTCCTCTTGCTTCTGGTAAACACAAATCTGATCTCTTTTCTTATGAATTTATTTGTATGTTTTTGAATTATAATCATTCCATAATTCTAAGTTTATGTTATACAGCATGGTGGTTTAGTATTTCTATACCTATCAAAGTGACACTAGAATACATCTTGTTATTATATGTCACCATGCAAAGACACTGCATAGCTTCTATGTTCCCCACACTATACAGTTCATACTCATGACTGATCTGTTTTGCAGCCTGAAGTTTGTGCCTCTTAATTTATCTATTTCTTTCCTTGACCTCCTTCCCTCGAGGCAACCACCTGTTCTCTGTACCTATGAGTCTGTTTCTGTTATGTTTATTCATTTGTGTTGTTTTTTAGATCCCATGTATGAGTGAAAGCATGCAGTGTTTGTTTTTCCCTGTCTGACTTATTTCATTTAGCATTATTCCCTCTGGGTCCATCCATGTTGTTACAAACGGCAAGATGGAACTGCTCAGTGTTATGTGGCAGCCTGGACGGGAGGGGGAGTTTGGGAGAGAATGCATGTACATATAAATATACAATGCATACATGTATATGTATGGCTGAGTCCCTCCACTGTTCACCTGAAACTATCATAGCATTGTTAACCGGCTATACTCCAATACAAAATAACAAGTTTAAAATAAAAAAAATAATAAAAGATGTCATTCCTTTTTATGGCTGAGCAATCTGTTGTATAATCTGTCACATCTTTATCCATTTCTCTGTTGATGGACAGCTGAGTGGCTTCTATATCTTGGCTATTGTGAATAATGCTGCAGTGAACATAGGGGTGCATATATCTTTTCAAATTAGTGTTTTTGTTTCCTTTGGATTAATACTCAAGAGTGAAATTCCTGGGTCACATGGTAGTTCTATTTTTAATTTTTTGAGGCATCTCAATGCTGTTTTCCATAGTGGCTGCACCAGTTTCCATTCCCCACAACAGTGCACAAGGGTTTTCCCCACGTCCTCCCCAACACTTGTTATTTGTTATCTTTTGGATAATAGCCATTCTGACAGGTGTGAGGTTATATCTCTTGGTGGTTCTGATTTGCATTTGCCTGATGATCAGTGGTGTTGAGCATCTTTTCATGTACCTGTTGGTCATCTGTATGTCTTCTTTGGAAAAATGTCTATTTGTGTAGGTTTATTGAACAAATCCTCTGTTTTTGATATTAAGTAATCCATAGTGTATCCCTTTCTCTATTCTAAACAATATTGCCAGGAATATTATTGTAGCAGTCTTTGGGCAAATCTGTGATCACTTTCTGAACTCCGAGGTGGGGCTCCAGCAAGGATGGCACAAGCCAGTTTCACCTCTGATCCAGCTCTTATTTCATTTATTTCCTGATTTTCTTTCTTTGACTTCATTTCCTCACTGTTAATCACATCTGGATTCTGTCTTAGTTCATTTGGACTGCTATACCAAAATATCATAGACTGAGTGGCTTAAACAACAAACTTATTTCTTTCAGTTTTGAAGACTGAGAAATCTAAGATCAAAGTGCTACTAGATTCTGACTGGTCCTCTTCCTGGATCATAAATATTTTTCCTCTTGCTGTAACCTCACGTGGTCTAATGAGGGCAAGGGAGCATTCTGAGGTCTTTCTTGTGAGTACTAACCTCATTCATGAGGGCTGTACCTTCATGATCTAGTCACCTTCCAAAGGTCCTACTTCCAAATACCATCACACTAGGGGTTGACTTATCAAAATTGAGGGGACGTACAAATATTCAGCCTAGAGCTGATACTTTGTCACCTCATTTTTGAGCTGTTGTTCCATAGACCTATTTGACCTTTAATGTCTCTCTAGGTATAAAAAAAACAATTATCGTCTACTTTTTGCTTTTTTCTGGAGATGCTGCTGCTGCTAAGTTGCCTCAGTTGTGTCCGACTCTGTGCAACCCCATAGACAGCAGTCCACCAGGCTCCGCGGTCCCTGGGATTCTCCAGGCAAGAACACTGGAGATAAGTTTTCAAAAATATTCCCCTTATTTACTTCTATATAAGTCAATATAGATTAAGTTGTGCTACAGTAACAAAAACCCAAACTTCTTAGTGACTTAGCCCAAGATTTTCTTTTTCATTCATAATCAGTGGCTGGGGCTTTGCTTCAAGTTATCCTTAATCCAGGATACAAGTAAGATGGAATGCCCACTGTTTGGAAAGAGGAGAGATGGAGGGAGAAAGAGCTTGGCAAGTTCACACACTAATTCTTAAAGTTGCCTCCCGAAAGTGTTACATATGACTTCTACTCACATTTCAATGATCAAAACAACTCACACCATCCTGCCTAACACTAAATGAGATGGAAAGTACATATGCCTGGCAGAACAACCAGAAACACTCAGTAAAAAATGTTAACAATGCATCCAATATTTTTCTTTTGCTAGTTGTGAAATTTTTGCAAAGGCATAGTAATATAAGGATGATATTATAAGCCTTACATTTACCATGTGTCAAACATTTTGGTAAGTATTTTATATACTTATCCCACTTAACTGCCACAGTCTTTATTTTCCATAGTGATTAACCTCAGTTTATAAATGAGGCACAGAAAATATAATTATCTTGTCCAAGGTTGCATGGCTAGAAAACGGTAGAACTTGGGTTCTGATTCTAGAACTTGCATGCTTAAATGCTTCCTCCATTACTTTGTGTGGTTTTTTTTTTTCGATTCACAGTGGTGGTTTTCTCCTCATGTGCGCTCAGCCATGTCTGACTTTTTGCAACCCTATGGACTGCAGCCGGCCAGACTCCTCTGTCCATGGGGACTCTCCAGGCAAGAATACTGGAGTGGGTTGCCATGCCCTCCTCCAGGGGATCATCCCAACCCAGGGATCAAATCCACATCTCTTATATCTCCTGCATTGTTAGGTGGGTTCTTTAACCACTAGTGCCACCTGGGGAGCCCCAGTTTTTTCCTTATTTATCTTTGAATGGAGGAGGTTCTGTCCAGACCTGTTCTCTCTAAATAACTCACAGGAGAGCCTCCTTCTGTGGTTATTTGGGTGCTACCTGGTTTTTCCCCATAGAAATTAAGTAGAAAGCTGGATGAAAGAGCATCTTCAGAGTAGAAAAGTCTTCAGCAACCCTGTGAAAAGGGAGAAAGGCCCCATGAGTTAAGGGCATTGGAAACCTGGATACTTTGCCTAATTTTCCTCTGTTGAAACTACTGCGGAAGTGGTGGCCTCACTGAACTGGAGCAGTATCCAGTTCCTTAGGGAGGTTTCTTTTTTTTTTTTTCAATTCAGCAGAAGAATAATATTAAAAATATTTCAGTTAAGAGAAAAAAGTCTTTGGCCTCTGGGTTTTTTTGCTTGATGTGGCTACAAATGCATTCTCCCAAACAGCTGCCTTTGTTATTTATATTTGATTAATCCTAGTCTCTCTCCAATATGCCTTTGCTTCTAGACCTTACTCCCTCAAATCACAAGAATTTTTCCCTCTCAAGCCTATAGTCCTCTGACTAGTGTCACTTCCTAGTGAAAAATGGCTTGGAATGGCACAATGATTTCTCTTTCCTATTTAGCCAGAAGAGCTGTGGCTTGGCCCCAGCTATAGAGAAGTGTGGCCATCTTCCATCTGCTCTTGACCTGCTCATGAGCTTTGTCATGATTACCCTCCTTTCCTTCCTGTAACTGCCTTAGAGGAAAGGTAGTTATTGCTTTTCACAGTTGGTACTGAAGCTGGCAGGCATTCCTCAATTTGTGGTTCAGATGGGGTTGGCACCATTCCCTGGTTCACAGTGGGTGATTCTGTGTTCTCCCCCAGCCCTACCTCTTCTTCCATAGTCATTTCAGTGATTTTCCCTGGGGAGGAGTGGAAACTGTGTTTATGTTGTCATCCTTCCTGTAAGTCTGTTTTCTATTTTCTCAAACTTTTTTTTTTTTTTTAACTTAGCAGATGTTGCAAAGTTGCTTAAATTTGCATTTCTTGATTACAAGTTAGCTGGAACATTTTCCCAGACATTTGTTTTCTATTTGTATTTTCTCTTGTGTAAATTTTGTTTGTTTGAGACTTGATCATTTAGCTATTGAAGTCCTATGGGCAGTTTCTAAAAATATATGAATCCATTCTGAGATCATTAAGGAATTGTTCCTTTCTGTAATTTTTGATGGAAATATTTTTTCAATTATGTTCCCTTTTCATTTTATGTACAGTTTATAATGACTTTTTGGTTATGTTATTACTCTCCTGAATTGTTTTCTTTCCTAACCTGTTTACCTGTTTAGTGCTTGGCTCTTCTCCCTAGAATGTAGGCTCCTTGAGAGCATGAGTCTTGTGTGGCCTGCTTATCACTGACTCCCTAGGACCTAGAATAGTGCCTGGCAGAATAGTTGCTTAGTAAATATTTATTATAGAAAAATATATTTAATTGCAAAGTAACCATCTCTTCCGGAGAAGGCAATGGCACCCCACTCCAGTACTCTTGCCTGGAAAATCCCATGGATGGAGGAGCCTGGTAGGCTGCAGTCCATGGGGTCACTAAGAGTCGGACACACTGAGTGACTTCAGTTTCACTTTTCACTTTCATGCATTGGAGAAGGACATGGCAACCCACTCCAGTATTCTTGCCTGGAGAATCCCAGGGATGGGGGAGCCTGGTGGGCTGCCGTTTATGGGGTCGCACAGAGTCGGACACGACTGAAGCGACTTAGCAGCAGCAGTAGCAGCAACCATCTCTTTTAATGGTGTAAATGTTGGACCTGTTTTTTCCCCAGATTATTTGATTAAAAGAAAACATTTAGGTTTTTTTTTAGTTTTACTAGAGTATATCTATATATTTTACCCTTCATATTATTATCTTAACCCCAATATTATATTGTTTTCTTCCTTTTCATAGGAAATATTTTAAAATCATATATTANGGGGGGAATTATTACTGATGGCTCCTAACTGCTACCATCTTTTCTAAATGCCAAGAAACTAGATTAATTTGGTTGTGGATTGGCATCAACCTTACCTGTTTGTCATATCTAACATGCCTCTTTCCCCATTTCTAAAACTCTAAATATTTCCCTATCTCTGAACTTTTAACCCTGTTCCATTTTTCACAGCTGGTTGAATGCTATTAACAATTGCTTTGAGACTGTAACTGTGAGTGTCTTTAGTATCCTGGAACATAGTTCTCTTTGTATCGTTGATTCAAATGTATTAAATGAGTGAGGTGCATTTTTGTTTTTATTTGTTCTTTTTTAATTGGAAAATATTTGCTTTACCATTTTTTGTTGGTTTCTGGGGCTTCCCTGGTGGCTCAGATGGTAAAGAATCTGCCTGCAATGCGGGAGACCTGGGTTTGATCCCAGGATTGGCAGAAACATAATGAGGTACATTTTGAATTGTCTTCATTGATATCTTAAGTTGTAATTTTCATCCCATATGCTTTCCAGCCTTCTACTTTAAAAACTTGAATCATAGTTAAATTAGAAAACTAATGCATTCCTCTTTTATATAATTTATGTAGTCATCCATTCACATTCTCCATTCAATCAAAAAAGTACTTCTTTTCCAGGTTTTATACCTGGCTCTGGAGGTTATGACCATGGACAGTATCCATGCTTTTATGTAGCTTAAACGTGGAAGTCTTTTCTTTCCTCAGTACTAAAAATAACTAGAATAAGGGATAAAAAAGGATAAAGAGGAAACCACTGAAACTTTCTTATCTTCAGATTTTTAATCAGAATAGTAGAATTTTTAAAGACACATTTCAGTTATTTTCCCCCAGTTTTATCATTTATTCCAAAGTTAATCATCAAAAGTTAGTAGCAAATTGTGGGCTTGATAAAGGTTCTTAGACCCTCTGCCTCATCTTGAGTATATATTCCAAGACCACAAACCTACACTTAATTGGTCAGGTCTGAGCACCATAAAAGGGACTACCAACCACCCTGATGAGTCTTTTCCTTTTGTGAGGAACTACCTGTGTTCTTTCACAAAGGATCAGCCTTTGATTTCTTCCTAGCAGTTGGTACAGGATGGTCTTACTTCATCAGGAGGTTTGAAATTAATCTCCAAGTGGAAACTCTATTGTGCTTTCCTCATTATCTTTCCTTCAGTCTCTCATTCTTCAACTCTCTTAATCCTTACCATTCATTTCTCTCTTCCTCATCAATGGCTATATTGATTTCTATTTACAATCTTCCTACTGTTCTCTCTTAAGAATCTATCATTTTCTCCTATAAGGGTGGTATGGGAGGGCATTCCCCAACACTTGCATTCATTTTCTTATCTAACAGATTATATAAATAGCAAATGCAGCTGAGTTTTCAACATGAACTTCCATAAGCCTCTTATCCTTCTCCATCACAGGGCAGACAGACTGGAAACCACAATCACAGAAAACTAACCAATCTGATCACATGGACCACAGCCTTGATTAACTCAATGAAACTATGAGCCATGCCGTGTAGGGTCACCCAAGATGGACAGGTCATGGAGAGTTCTGGCAAAAAGTGGTCCACTGGAGAAGGGAATGCAAACCACTTCAGTATTCTTGCCTTGAGAACCCCATGAACAGTATGAAAAACCAAAAAGATATGACACTGAAAGAGGAACTCCCCAGGTCAGGAGGTGCCCAATATGCTACTGGAGATCAGTGGAGAAACAACTCCAGAAAGAGTGAAGAGACGGAGCCAAAGGAAAAACAACACACAGTTCTGGATGTGAATGGTGATAGAAGCAAGGTCCGATGCTATAAAGACCAATATTGCATAGGAACCTGGAATGTGAGGTCCATGAATCAAAGCAAATTGGAAGTGGTCAAACAGGAGATGGCAAGAGTGAACGTCGACATTTTATGAATCAGCAAACTAAAATGGACTGGAATGGGTGAGTTTAACTCAGATGACCATTATATCTACTACTGTGGGCAAGAATCCCTTAGAAGGAATGGAGTAGCCATCATAGTCAACAAAAGAGTTTGAAATGCAGTACTTGGATGCAATCTCGAAAACGACAGAATGATCTCTGTTTGTTTCCAAGGCAAAGCGTTCAGTATCACGGTAATCCAAGTCTATGCCCCAACCAGAAATGCTGAAGAAGCTGAAGTTGAACGGTTCTATGAAGACCTACAAGACCTTCTAGAACTAACACTAACTAACACTAACAACAACAACAACAAAAATGTCCTTTTCATTATAGGGGACTGGAATGCAAAAGTAGGAAGTCAAGAAACACCTGGAGTAACAGGCAAATTTGGCTTTGGAGTACAGAATGAAGCAGGGCAAAGGCTGATCCTTTTGCCAAGAGAACACACTGGTCATAGCAAACACTCTCTTCCAACAACACAGGAGAAGACTCTACACAGGACATCACCAGATAGTCAATACTGAAATCAGATTGATTATATTCTTTGCGGCCAGAGTTGGAGAATCTCTACACGATCTGCAAAAACAAGACTGGGAGCTGACTGTGGCTCAGATCATGACCTCCTTATAACCAACTTCAGACTTAAATTGATGAAAGTAGGGAAAATCACTAGACCATTCAGGTATGACCTAAATCAAATCCCTTATGATTATACAGTGGAAGTGAGAAATAGATTCAAGGGATCCAATTTCATAGGCAGAATACCTGAAGAACTATGGATGGAGGTTTATGACATTGTGCAGAAGACAGGGATCAAGACCATCCTCAAGGAAAAAAAAAATGCATAAAAGCAAAATGGCTCTCTGAGGAAGCCTTACAAATAGCTGTGAAAAGAGAAGCAAAAAGCAAAGGAGAAAAGGAAAGATATACCCATTTGAATGCAGAGTTCCAAAGAATAGTAAGGAGAGATAAGAAAGCCTTCCTCAGTGATCAATACAAAGAAATACAGGAAAATAATAAAAAGGGAAAGACTAGAGATCTCATCAAGAAAATTAGTGATACCAAGGGAATATTTCATGCAAAGATGGGCACAATAAAGGACAGAAATGGTATGGACTTAACAGAAGCAAAAGATATTAAGAAGAGGTGGCAAGAATACACAGAAGAACTATACAAAAAAGATCTTCACGACCCAGATAATGATGATGGTATGATCACTCACCTACAGCCAGACATTCTGGAATGCGAAGTCAAATGGGCCTTAGGAAGCATCACTACGAACAAAGCTAGTGAAGATGATGGAATTCCAGTTGAGCTATTTCAAATCCTGAAAGATGATGCTGTGAAAGTGCTACACTCAATATGCCAGCAAATTTGGAAAACTCAGCAGTGGCCACTGGCCTGGAAAATGTCAGTTTTCATTCCAATCCCAAAGAAAGGCAATGCCAAAGAATGCTCAAACTACCGCACAACAGCACTCATCTCATACGCTAGTAAAGTAATGCTCAAAATTCTCCAAGCCAGACTTCAACAGTACATAAACTGTGAACTTCCAGATGTTCAAGCTGGTTTTAGAAGAGGAAAAGGAACCAGAGGTCAAATTGCCAACATCTGCTGGATCATAGAAAAAACCAAGAGAGTTCCAGAAAAGCATTTATTTCTGCTTTATTGACTATATCAAAGTCTTTGACTGTGTGGATCACCACAAACTGTGGAAAATTCTGAAAGAGATGGGAATACCAGACCACCTGACCTGCCTCTTGAGAAATCTGTATGCAGGCCAGGAAGCAACAGTTAGAACTGGACATGGAACAGCAGACTGTTTGAAATAGGTAAAGGAGTACATCAAGGCTTTATATTGCCACCCTCTTATTTAACTTATATGCAGTTCATGTTCAAAACATGAATCAAGTCAAGGCTATGGTTTTTCCTGTGGTCATGTAAGGATGTGAGAGTTGGACTATAAAGAAAGCTGAGTGCTGAAGAATTTGTGCGTTTGAACTGTGATGTTGGAGAAGACTCTTGAGAGTCCCTTGGACGGCAAAGAGATCCAACCAGTCCATCCTAAAGGAAATCAGTCCTGAATATTCATTGGAAGGACTGATGCTGAAGCTGAAACTCCAATACTTTGGCAACCTGATGTGAAGAACTGACTCATTTGAAAAAATCCTGATTCTGGGAAAGATTGAAGGTTGAGGAGAAGGGGACAACAGAGGATAAGATGGTTGGATGGCATCACCGACTCAATGGACATGAGTTTGAGTAAACTCTGGGAGTTGGTGATGGACAGGGAGGCCTGGCATGATGCAGTCCATGGGGTCATGGAGTCGGACACTACTGAGCAACTGAACTGAACTAAAAGAGTGTCTTTGGTATTCATCATTTTGCTGCTCAGATTAGTGAACTCCCACCACCCCCCACTTGCTCCACCCACACCCGCTCCCAAGTTTTCTGTAAAGCCTGCAAAAGAGTTTAGAAAAATCAAGTTGTTTTTCATGAAAATTATAAAGTTGAGAGATACAAGTATCGACTGGGCTTATGGTATATGTAGGGGTTGATAAATGAAGTTAGAAGGAGGTTTAATCTATATAAAAATGGTACCCTTAGATGAGAGAGGCCAATTGACTCTGATCTGCTTAAAAGGCCAAGGAGAGGCTTATTCTGGTCAGTGCCCCAGGAATGCCTGAACCTAGAAGAGTTTGTACCACCAAAATCACTCTAGAATTGGAGGCAAATCCATAACCAGAATAATTAGCATTGGCCTGGTCAGCATATCTTTTTTCTGTAGTCAAATTGTATTAATCAATTCAACACTTTTTCATTCAGCATCTATAAAATATCAGACATAGGTTCTGAGGTAATGGGAGACAAAAGACCCCTCATACAGAAATCTTAAGGAGGTATTGAAGTACTGAGGTGCAGATGATAATAACTGCATAAGCAGGGCAATGATAAAGGAAGTTCAAGATGCTATACAAACCTACAAGAGAGGCATCAAATTTACATTAGACGCATTAGAGAAGGTTTTCCAGGAATAAATCACTTCTCCATAACCTAACAGTTAAAAAGTCCTTAGCTAGTCAAAAGGGAGATGATTATGGGTTTGAGTGGTGATCCTGGCTGAGGGAGCAAGGGTATATTGATGTCATTTACCATTTAGCTATATTATATTTGGACCTCTATTTCATCATAAATAAGTTAAAACTGAGATCATTTAAAATCTGTTGTTTCTATCCAGCTACATATTGGAGTTGGGCTTCCCTGGTGGCTCAGACAGTAAAGAATCCGCCTGCTATGTGGGAGACCAGGGTTCAATCCCTGGGTTGGGAAGATCCCCTGGAGGAGGGCATGGCAACCCACTCCAGTATTCTTGCCTGGAGAATCCCCATGGACAGAGGAGCCTGGTGGGCTACAGTCCACGGGGTCACAAAGAGAGACACGACTGAGTGACAAAGCACACATATTGGGGGCTTTCCTGGTGGCTCAGAGGTTAAAGTGTCTGCCTGGAATGCAGGAGAACTGGGTTTGATCCCTGGGTTGGGAAGATCCCCTGGAGAAGGAAATGGCCACCCACTCCAGTACTCTTGCCTGGAGAATCCCATGAAGGGAGGAGCCTGGTAGGCTACAGTCCATGGGGTCACAAAAAGTCGGACACGACTGAATGAATTCACTTTCACTTTCACAGACTAGAATACTCTGAGTCCAATGGCCAAGGCTCTGTTCTCCCTGAACCGTACTTGGCTCTGCCAGCATTGGCCTTGATTACTTTCTTTTTCGTTTTTTTCTCATAATTGGCCAACTTTCTCCCTTTCTCCATCCCCAACTCCAAGCTGGACATACTCTCAAAGCTATGATAATGTATTCCAATAGGTTGTCTCAAAGTCCTGTTGGCTTAGAAGCTGTCCTGCCTCCATCAAGTGTGTCTGTATATGTGTGTTCTGACCAAGAGTTCTTATTTTGCAATTTCTCGGAAGAAAATCTATTTTTCTATTGCTAGGAGTCATCTGATTGTAGTTTTCCTCTTCTCATACTCCAAACTTATGATTTGCTTTCTTTTCAGTAGACAGAAAAGAGCACATATTTAATTTGGAATGAATAAGTCTACCCAAAGGACCACTGTCCAGTAATGGATGCTGCTCAACACTAAAAATACTCATTCATATTCAAATATTGTGATTGTCTATAAGAAATGGTACAATTGTGATTCCAGCAGTTGAGAGGGAAATTGACTCTGTTTTCTTAAGATCCTTTAAATCTTAGATTCTTTGAAATTAATCTCCAAGAGGAAACACTTGTGCTTTTCCCACTTAAAATTAGAAGATAAGTCATCAGAAGATAAATTAGAGTTTATATAGTTCAGTAGCACAGAGTCTCTGAAATGAGGATAAAAATGTCAAAAACAAAAGATTATAAAGACTATTGCTCTTGTTGTATGGAAGGGGGGAAAACATATCTTTATGAGACTCTTGCCACACTAGCACTGCAGAAAACTCAGGTCATGCTGCACTTTAAAAACTCTTAGATGACCTTTCTGGCCTGTCAGAATTAGTGGAGAAAATTTTAATGATATTCAGATCTATTGATGTTTTATGTGCTGAACTTTCTTGAGAAATCAGGGGATAACATGCCATTTTAAGTTTCAGTTCTACTTTTCTCTTACTGTCATAACTTCTGATCACACCTATTTTTTTCTTTGCCCTTTTTTTGGGAGGGGAGTGAAATGCTTTAGAAAATGTCATCGTTGAAAGTTTTGGTTGATGTTATCAGGGACTGTCATTTTTGTTAGTCATCAGATGGCTCTGTGTCATTTATGTCAATATATGAAAGTAACTAACCAAGAAATTTCATCAACTGACGATGTGGATCTTTCATATACAAGTATCTAGACCTCTCTGCCATAATTTTTTTTTCCAGAATAAAGCATTCCCTAACTCCCCATTTTCAGCCCCCAAGAAGTGAGTTGCTCTTTAAGAGGTACATGACTTTTGACCTCTCTGCTTAAGGGAAACGAAGGGTGACTTGTTTGTGGGTAACCACGAAATGGTCCTTTGGTTATGAACTCATCCAGGGTTGACTGGCCAGTGTTTGTGTAATAGATACACAGAGCCTCGAACACTGTGGGTGGATTGAGAGGTATCTGGGAAATGTAATATCTTTTAAATTACCAAGAAGTAATTTGATCTGAATAAGGCAACTCCAAAGAGAGCTCATTATGGTTCACCAAAATGCAATTGCAAACTGTAATTGGATTTCTTTTTAAGATGAACAGCACACCCAGGGAAGTGGTACATTTATCATTTTTGTCAATCCTTTTCTAGAACCTGAGCACTAGGGGCGATGGCACACCATGTCACCCCCTTAGGAACAGAGCATGCTCTCCAACTCAGATCAGGTAAGCAGATGTGCTCTTTCCATACACCATAGCCAATAATGTGTTTTGAGCAGAGGAGGCATTATTCAGTGGACATTTTTAGAAGGTTAACCTGAGAGCAGTATTTAGAGAAGATTGGAGGTCGTGAAAGAAGTTTGAGCATATAAGACTGTTGTATAGCCCAAACTTGTCATGTTGGGGGTCTGGACCTAGGAAGAGGTGGTGGGATTGGAATGGAAGATGGGGGTGTGAGGGATAATTCAGTGTGACTGCACCCAGAATGATTAATAACTTGTTTCATTAGTAACTTGTTTCATATTAGTGTTTAATGGGAAGAACCCTGGTCTTAGAATCTGGAAGAATAAAGAGGTTTCCAAGGCAAGATTGAGGCTTCATTTTCTATTTTAAGAAAGAAAGGAGTTGAAATACAATGATATCCAGTTCCTTCCCAGGCCTAACATTTTAAAATGGGAAGACTTTAAGGCATTACAATTTTGCCGTTCACCCCTGTCAGGACGCTTAACATTAGGAGACAGCAAAAGGCACATTTGTTATTTGTTGTATCTTTGATTTCCCACTGGCACCCTGACACCTTTAATAGATCCCTGGATAAGCAAAACCCTCAGTTTTACAACCACAACAAGTTTTCTGATCCCTTCCAGAGTCAAGATCAACTGTCTTATATGTACATATATTGGTGGATGGCATCTCATAAACTAATTTTGCAGTAAGGAATAAGTAGCCTATAATGGCTAAAGCAGACCTTTAGATGGTGCTATGGTAAAGAACCCACCTGCCAATGCAGGAGACTCAAGAGATGCTGTTTCAAACCTGGGTCAGGAAGATCCCCTGGAGTAGGAAATGACAACCCACTTCAATATTCTTGCCTGGAAAATTCCATGGACAGAGCAACCTGGTGGGCTACAGTCCATGGGGTCACAGAGTCAGACATGACTGAGCATGCGCATTCCTTGCCCCAGTGGCTGAAACATTTTTTAATAGAGCTGATAATATTAATAATCTTTGTATAGTTGGCCTAATTTTTAGAAATATCCCCATATCATTTAGACTTCTCAGAAACACTGTGAGGCACATCAACATTGGAGGTATCAATAAGTCTGTTTTATGGATGAGAAAACTGAGGTTTGGGGCAATTTAAGTAGATCACCTAGCTAATAAGTGGCAAAGGAGCTGAAATCCAGACTTTCTTACTCTAAGTCTGTTGCATTTTCCATTCTATTAACATTTTAAGTCCCTAAGCAAGAATATAGAAGAAGTATTTTTGGTCCAGGGGCATTTGAAACCATCCAGTGATCACCATTTTGTCCTTTTTTTTTTTTTTTCCTACTTTCAGATACAGTCCCTGCAACAGTCTCATTCGGAATGGTTCTGACAACATTCTACCTAGTAATCCATAGCAATAATGATCATAATCACACTTTCTCCCCAACCATCCCAAAGAACGTTTAGTGTATTAATGCTGTTAATTAATCTTCATGACATCTTAGCAAATGAAGCAGACTGCAAGCAGGAGGTCCCACTTGGCTGACTGGGAAGCTGAGGTAGGAAGGAATGTTAGGGAGCTGCCTCAAGGTGAGAATAAATCAGCAGAGTTGGTGAGCCAAGAATAGCCTTTTCACAGCTGAAGCTTAAGAGTCTATTGGGAAGGGACTTGTGCTATTCTCCTTAGAAGATTACTGTTCAGACACCAGAAAAAATTGCCACTTTAAAGCCAAGCTTTTCTTTGCTTATTTGTTTTTCAGTGCTTTTGAACTCACTGCTTCTTTTCCTTTGGGGTCTGCACCTTTTTGCAACTGGGGTGACTTCATCTTTCTCTCTTCTGGGAGAACATGCCTAATTGTCCAGCAGATGACAATCTGTTTACCCCTGCAGTGACCATCTCTGAGACCAGAGGACTCCAGTCTCAGGAATTTGTCCCCTGAGTCTCCCCCTCCTCTGTTCAGGGCCCTAGGGTGGAGTCTTGTCTTTATAGCTCCCACATCTCCATCGGGATGAAGAGCGTTTGTTTCTGATGTTGTATTTCAATAGTTTATTTTCATCAGAGAGAAGATTGAGTGACTTCACCTCTCTGTGTTAGAAATGATGACTGTGTCTGTAACCACGTGCTCGGTCCAGACCCTGTGTGGTTTCTGTGGTTACTGCAGCCCTGGGGATGGGGACTTGGGAGCAGTGACGGATTGCCCTGTGGCCAAGCTAAGGAGAGTGTTGTTTCTCTGTGGCAGGGAGTCCGGTTACACTGGGGTGGGGAAGGAACAGGATTCCTGTAGGCTGACAGGAAGACCATAGTTATCTGTGGGAAAAGGAATGATTATGTTGCTCTGTTGTTGGGAAATGAGGTAGCCTTTAACCTTGAGCCCAAATGAAGAATCCTGTTATGATTTACTTTAGCACTGCATTTAAACCCTCCACGATAATTAACCATCTTTCAGACATCACCAGGATATTAGTTATCCAAAAACTATTATCCTGATGGTAAAAGTATCTGTAAAAGCCTAAGCCACTTAGTTCAACAAAGATAACAGGACCAAAACAAACCCCATGCTAAAACATGACCAAAGTATTTACTCTACCTCTTTTCAAATCATTGTCTGATGTTTTCTTAAAAGCATCATGAGATCCAGGCAGGTGGTACAAGCATGAGGAAGAGCCTAGGTAATCCCTTTTTTAAAAAAAAAAAAAAGCATTTGCTCAATGCTTATCTTCTATGACTGGAGACAAGTGAAACTGTAGAGGATAAGATTAAAATGCTGGCAGATTTCTAGCACCTTCAAGGCCAGGGATAGGGAAATCAATGCTATCCATGTTGCCACCTGCCATTCTCAAGTTCATGGCAGACATCACTAATGGATCGCATTGTTCTTCCCTGCTGAGTCTGTCCTCGGTTCACAATGTCTCACTGTGGCACTAAACATAGTCACAGTCAAGCGTTAGGACTTGGTTCCCCAGGTGAAACTTCCCTGGTGGCTCAGATAGTAAAGCATCTGCCTACAGTGCAGGAGAGCTGGGCTCGATCCCTGGGTCGGGAAGATCCTCTGGAGAAGGCGATGTCATCCTACTCCAGTACTCTTGCCTGGAAAATCCCATGGACGGAGGAGCATGGTAGGCTACAGTCCATGGGGTCACAAAGAGTCAGACATGACTGAGCGACTTCATTTTTCCCTGTTTTAGAACAAGCTGACTTACCTTGCTTTCCTCCAGAGTAAAACCAAAGGTACAGAGAAACTGGGCATGTGTGGTGGGTGGGGTGGATTGGTATTAATATAATTAAAATGTTTTTCAAGAGAGTTAGGCTAATCTGAAGTCTGCAGGTATGATAGCATTATCTCCAAGTTTAGAACACTTAAAATTGCACCACTAATGAAAGAAATGAAATTTAAAACATCAATATTTTATCTTTTGAATTAAAAATTTGATAATACAGAGTTTGGGGAAGGATTGCAGAAGCAAGTAACCTCATAGAATATAGATATAGTATAGATTGATACATAATTTGGAGGGCAACTGAGAAGTATCCCCCCAAATATTAAATGCGTACACCATTTTTTCCTAGTAATTCTACATCTACAGATGTTTCCACAAGTATTTAAGAATATATATTTAAAGCATATGCATGATTTTGTAATACACTGATTGCAAAATAATTGATTGAAGAATTAAAGATTACAATCTCTGTATCTCTCAGTAGAGTACTATGTAGGCATTCAGAATATTGGAATAGGTACAAAATGGTAAATTGCTTTGTTTCTTTACAACTCTTTGATTCCTAGCTAATGTTTCCCTGCCAGTTGTCTTCATGCTTGGTCATATGACATACGTTGCCCATGAGGTGTGAATAGGTATGATATTTGTCACATTCTGAAATGTGATTGCCTATCTTGTCTGGGACTCTAGTTCCAACTCTCTGTCACATGAGCATAATGTCACATAGTGGCTCCTTTCCCAGTTTGGGTTCCCAAATAAGAAAGTGAGTTGAACAGAACTTATTAGAGCACCAGATGACTCCAACTAAGTCCAGCCAAGCCCAAGACTACAGTTGATCTACTACTCTTGGTGACATAGCAATACATAAGTGTTGTAGCCATTGAGAGTTTGAGATTGTTTGTTACATAGCATTCCTGCAGCAAAACCTGACTGATATAGCTCATGTAGAAAAAATGTCAGGAATATGCTGAATGAAAAAAGCTAATTATATAACAACATAATCAATATCTATCTATTATCTATCTATCCATCCATCTTTGCTTGTATTTTTTGTTTGTTTGGGTTTTTTCTGTAACAACTTAAGAAAGTTTATTTATTTGTTTTTGTTTTTGTTTTTACTGTAACATCTTAAGAAAAACCCAAATGACCTTTTTGGCCAACCCAATATATGTATAGAAAATATCTGAAAAGTATAAAGAGAACTGTCAACTGTGGGCACCTCTGGAATGTTTGGGGACAGGAGGATGAGAGGGAAGAGAGACTTAGTATTTAATTCATATTTTTACTGTTTGACTTTTTCACCAACATGGGTTACTTTAATAATAAAAATATTAAGAAAAGTTTTCATTTTTAGTATTTGCTATTTCAGGTACTATATTCTAACTTTGAGCATTGCTTTTATCAAAACATTATACCTTTAAAATACTATGATTTCTGGTGGGAAAAAAATCCACAAGAAATGCCCAAGCACCGATAAAACACAAATATGATCTGTATCCTTTCAACAGAGACACAATCTCTGACTCTCAGAGATTAGTCCCCAACACTGAGGAGGTCAGTGGAGAAGACTGGGGGGAAGTGGCAGTGATGAGTTGCTACTGGGTTTGTGTTCTTTTGTCACCAAGACAAAGGCAAATACTGAGAAATTTGAAGGCAGAGTGGTAGATACTTTCTCTCTCACTCTCACTCTCTTTCCATCTCTTAAGGCCAGAATGGACTACTTCCCTGTGAGAAGCAAGAACTCATATTCAGAATGTGTTTAACTTTTGTCTTTCTAATTTGAGAAATTACAAAAAAGGCTGACCCCAGATAAACCTGAGAAGTGATCCTTTCTCTGTTCTATCCCAGTCTAGGAAAAATAGTCTTTCCTTTGTCTTATTCCTTTGTGGGAAAAACAAAGATCTCTTTTCCTTTGAGGCCGTTGTCTGACCATTTCCTCTCAGAAGATTCCTCCCACACCTTTACCTTCCCCCCTCATTAGTGCCTGGTCACACTCACAGCTCAGAGGTCCCATCATTTAGACACCTGCTATGTCCCCCAGGCCAGGAGAGGTCCTCCTGTGTGTCCCAGTCCTCCTCACTATGTCTGAAACACAAGCGTGGAAACATCACATGCTGCTTTCAGCCCCTGTTTATTTGTCTTTCTCACTCATTAAGGTCTTTAAGGTCAGGCACTGTGGCTTGTTTATCATCATAACCCCACTAATCAATCTTGTGTGTGGAATATAATAGCTGCTCAATAAATATTTCCTGAACATTTGATGAAAAAGAGTGCTGATATTTGTTCCCAGATGTTACTGTCTTGCCCTTTAGAAATGTTTGCTTTTTAATATTGGGTTGGCCAAAAAGTTTGGAGAAAACAAACAAACAAATGAACTTTTTGGCTGACCCAATAGAAAAGGGCAGGCAGGAATTTTGGATTCTTCTACTACCAGGCTGGTAGGGGACCTACTTTTTTTCCAAGAGTCTTCTGATTCCTAGGGTGACCAAGGGTCTGGATTTGGCTGAAACTGAGGCATTTCCCAGGATTTGGGACTTTTCACTGCTAGCATGGGTGTGAGTGCGTACGTGTATGCTCAGTCGTATCAGACTTTCTGTGACTGCATGGACTGTAGCCCTTCAGGCTCCTCTGTCCATGGGATTTTCCAGGCAAGAATACTGGAGTGGATTGCCATTTCCTCCCCCAAGGGCTCTTCCTGACCCAGGGATGGAACCCGGGTCTCCTGTGTTTCCTGTATTGACAGGTGGATCCCTTACCACTGTGCCATCTGGGAAGCCCCAATATGGGGATAGTCTTGGGCCAAGTGGGGTGACTAGTCATTCCACTTTTAGATCAATCACATAAGAATTACCAAGTCTTCTTATATATAGATCAAGGAAAATGTGCTATTCTCCTCTCACTAGAATTCAGAAAGAATACCACCACACGTTGTTGACAATATTTGCATTTCTGATCCCCTAAGGATCATCACATCTTAATTGATAAGATTCATTTGGTTTTTCAATGGATACATCAAAGATATAGATTGAAGCTTTCCAGCCCTTCCTGCTGTGTCCACAGAAGGTTGTCAATCAACATAAGGAATTTAGAGATTAAGTACTTAAAGGGCAGGGACTGTGGCTGTTTTTGTAGCGACAGGAATAGTACTGAACCAATGCACCTTTCTTATCGTAGCCCTTTCATGCCAATAGTGGTGATGAGAGAGAAAGTGGTTTCAAGATTATTAGGCATACTCTGACTTACCATGAGTTATTCAGTCTGGCTAAGAGTCAGGACTCTTACATAAACACATCTCAAGTAATCCTCCAAGGGATGTTTATATGCTGGAGCCAAATAGACAAAGCTTTTGTCTTTGTCGAATCTGAAGTTTTCTACCAGAAATCAAACTGCTTTACCCCAAAAGAGAAGGTTGGGCTAAGGCAGCTGCTGGGCACAGCTGTGAAACCCAGGGATTTCTAAATCCAAACTATGTCAAGAGATCAGCTCTCTGGCCAGCAGCTGTGCCCCAGCTGTGATGAAACAGGAAGGGCTCCCCCAGAAGACAGCTGAGGTTGAACCAGACTCCTGCTCCCAAGGGCTCAGTCTTCTCCAGACACTGAGGTTTACTCTGGCAGCATCAGATTGCACCAAGTAGGGCTCTTCTCCAAACCGTGCCTTGGCCAACCCTCTGACCTCTTCAGAGACTTTCTCCTTTCTGTGATTTTCTGTAGAACCTATGATCTGGGTGAAAAGGGACAGAAAGAACACATTATTTAAAAAGAAAAGTGCCTTGACCACCTACTCAGTCACCTACCATCACTTCTGCTTCTCTGTGGCAGTGGGCACACCATAGGTAGTTTAATCACTTTCCTTGCTACTTCTATCCATGAAGTGAGGCTCTTAAGCAAGCTTGGGGAGAATACCAAGGTGGTATGTTTCTAAGTGGAAGCACAGTTTACAAAAGGGATGTATTCAAAAAACTTTTTTTTAGGAGAACAGTACAGAGATTCCTTAAACAACTAAAAATAGAGCTACCATATAACCTAGCAATCCCACTCCTAGGCCGATACCCAGAGAAAACCATAATTCAAAAGGATACAAGCACCCCAATTTTCATTGCTGCACTATTTACAATAGCCAGGACATGGAAACAACTTAAATGTTCACTGACAGAGGAATAGATAAAGCAGATATGGTACATAACGGTGGAATATTACTCAACCATTAAGATGAACAAACAATTTGCAGAGACATGTATGGACCTAGAGATTGTCAAACAGAGTGAAGTAAGTCAGAAAGAGAAAGACAAATATCATATAATAGTGCTTATATATGGAATCTAGAAAAATGATACAACTGAACTTATTTGTAAAGCAGAAATAGAGCCAAAGATGTAGAGAATAAAAGTATGGATACCAAGGGGGGAGGGAGGTGTGGGATGAATCGGGAGATTGGGATTGACATATGTTTAAACGGATAGCTAATGAGAACCGACTGTATAGCACAGGGAAATCTACTCGGTGCTCTGTGGTGACCTATATGGGATGGAAATCTAAAAAAGAGTGAATGTATACACACGTATAACTGCTTCAGGCTTCCAGGTGGTGCTAAGGGTAAAGAACCCACCTGCCAGTGCAGAAGACATAAGAGACGTGGGTTCAATCTCTGGGTCAGGAAGATCCCCCTGGAGGAGGGCATGGCAACCCACTCCAGTATTTTTGCCTGGGGAATCCCATGGACAGAGGAGCCTGGCAGGCTACAGTCTACAGGACTGCAAAATGTCGAACATGACTGAAGCAACGTGGCATGCATAGCATGCAACTGATTCACTTGGCTGTTCAGCAGAAACTAATACAACATTGTAACGCAACTATGCTCCAATAAAACCAAAACCAAAACCACCATTTTAAAGATAACATGTTGACAGGATGGCTATTAAAACTGTGATAATAAGCTATTAGAAGAAACAGTATAAATGGATGATAGTAAAACAGAGTAGAAGGTGAAGGGAAGGACATTAAGGACTGACTGTGTAGCCCATCCCTTCCTCCTTTCCTCACCCTCGTATTAGGCTTGAGATCCTGACCTTACAACTTGGTTAAGCCTCTTATTCCAGGGACGCTTATGATGCCTTCTTTGTTTGTTTCTCCTGTGGCTCTTGGGTAGAGGTGACCCCTTAGATTGGGAGTGATCACTAACCATGGATAGTGTCTGGAAAGCAACATCTCTCTCCACAGTAAGAGAAAAAGGAATATCTCCTGCACTAGCTACCATTGCTGAGTTACAAACCACCCCCAAACTTAGCTGCATAAGGCAACCTTTCATTTTGCTCACAGATTCTGTGGGTGAGGAATTAGGTCAGGACTTTTTTCTGCTCCATTGTGTCTGGTACCTCAGTTGGGGAGACCTAAAGACTGGAAGTGATGTGATGGACAGAGGCTGGAATCATCTGGCTGCATCTTTACTTACATCCTTGGAGGTGGATGTTGGCTGTCAACAGGACCTCAGCTGGGCTGTTGGCTGGAGCACTTACATATGATTTTCTCTCCATGTGGTCTCTGGCATGGGTTAGTTTGGGTCTCTGTATCACATGGTGACTAGTTTCCAAGACCGAGTGTTTCAAGACAGCAGGAGTGCCTGACATTTTTGATCTTCCCTTGGAGGTCACTTCTGTCCTTCCCTGTTGGTTGAGACAATAACAAAGTTCTATTCAGCTCAAGGTGGAGGAGACATACACTTTATCTCTTGATCAGGAATTTTAAGGTCACATTATAAGATGAACATGTTGGATGGTTGGTGTTGCTGTCATCTTTGGAAAATATTACCTGCTGCATCCTTCTAAGTTAAAAGTTTTAGAAGAGTGGTTAGAATTTAGGAAAGGTTGGGGGACTGGAAGTCATGATTTTTTTCTTTGACAATTCTTCTGAGTTTTCTTCCTGAATACATTCTGTTGGTTAAGCTCCTTACGTTTGTCCTTGCAACTCACTCCACCATGAATGTCTTTCTTGTCTTCTTTGTCAGACATACTTTGATTGAATGTTCCAGAGAATTCTATTGGTAACTCATTGGTAAAATCTTCTCTGGTGAACCAAGGTAGAATTAGTCACACATTTCTCTGTGCATAGCTAATGTGTAGTGAGCACTTTTCTATCTATGAGGCACAGTTCCAAGTAATTTTCATGGTTTCAATAATTTATTCTTCCCAGCAAGGCTGTAAGGTAAAAGATGTTATTATTATTTTAACTTTACCAATGAAGAAAAATTGGTACAAAAATTTTGAGGCACAAAAATTACATAACTCGGCTGAGGGCACATAGCTTTAAAGTGATGGAGCCAAGACTGAAGGCAGAGTCAGATAGTATGCCGCTCCTAGAGGGACAGTTAGGAAGAAGACTTCAGAATGATGTCTATAGAAAATATTTACTAAGTAATTTGGCCAAAGAGTGTAGGTAGGAAGTGGAAGAAAATTCTTGAAACTTTGTTCAGTTCAGTCTTTTCAGTAACCTTAGACACCAACTCCCTCCAGTGAATCAATTAAGATCAAGTATTGAAGCACTAACAAGAAAAAATTTTCCAGTGATGTAAAGCAACTTATACAAGGGGAGCATACAGGAAGCCTGAAAACACAGAGTTTTAAAATCATTATTTCATAAATGTTTCTGCAAAGTCAGGGAAGAGTTAAGGATATGATTTTCTCTTTTCTCCTTATGGAAGAGAAGGGGAATTTTAAACAGCTCCTCTTCCCCAGCTTGACAGAATTCTGATTTTGGAAGATGTCTCTAATTGCTCAGATGCACAACCTTCTCTCCTTGAGAAACCTGGAAAATGCTTTAGGCTATTTTCGTTTTTTTTCTTAGCATTCTTCCCAACCCTCTGCACCATCCTTCCACTCAACACACATCCGTGCATTTACTAAGCATGAACATTGATTTGCCTGACCTCAGACTCCAGGCACTTTTTTACTTTTAGAAGAGTTTCAGGATGGGGAACACGTGTATACCTGTGGCAGATTCATGTTGATGTATGGCAAAACCAATACAACATTGTAAAGTAATTAACCTCCAATTAAAACAAATAAATTTATATTAAAAATATAAATAAATATTCCATGCCAAAAACAGAGAAGAGTTTCCAAAGTGAAAGGGTAAGAGGTGGTTCATTGTCATTGGGCCATTCTTAATTTTTCTTGAGAGATAATAATGGTAACTATAGTCTGATTACATGGATAGTTAGCATCAAATATGCAAATACCTCATATGTTTGGAGAGTGTTAGTCTTCAAGACGCCAGGAAAAGCAGAAGCTCCAGGGAGGAAAAAACTCAAACTTCTCAGATGCAGAAATTTCATCCAAAAGTCATCTTAGACTTTCATGTCTTGTAAGAATGTAAGAAGTTTTGCAAAGCCTTCATGGTCCCATTTTTCTGCTGCCCATACTGATACTACTGCCTCAGTCCTGAACTCCCCCTCTGACATCTAAGTGAAATTATAGGCAACCATACATTGTGTTTAACTTTGGAAACCCAACACTCACTCTCTGAGGTCTTCAAAGTGGTCCGGTACTTAAGAGGCAGTTAAAATGATTACCTGCATTCATGCTGAAGGAGCGCGTCAGAAGGACGTGTCAGCCAGTTGACATTGGAGCTAGACCGTGGCAAGCAGGAAGGTTCTCACTCCTCCCCTGTTCTTGGAAGGTCTGTTCTGTCAGCAGTTTCCAGAGTGGGAGGTGCTCCAAAGATGCAGCCTTCAGAGAATAAGGGGTTGTTGAAACCATATGGATAGATGAAAGGTATATGTGACTGAATCCAGTTAAGGCTTCTTTATAAAATTTTAAAATTCTGCTGGGCAGGTACAGCCATCTATTCATTTTGTACCCAAGACAAGCCTTGCATATGAGTTCTCTTGATTGTAAAAACTGCCACCTACCAATCTGGAGTAGGTGCCTCTTTCTTTAATCTCTCCTTGCCTTCCATGTATGGGGCCAGTTTATGAACCCACACTCCATGTGACCAAGTCACTCTCCCCCTCCCCCAAGCCCAAGATTCCCAGCACGGTGCTCATCTGAATGCCATGTTAGTCCTCTCCAATTCATCTTTTCATAGCCCTACTTTCTACTATTTTCCTGTGATTGAACAGTGGAAGTTTATAGAAATAATGCTTCCGTCAAACTGTAGGGTTTGAGACAGAATATATAAGACTTCAGCATTTACAGAATTTTCATTAAGTATTGAATTGGCCAGAGTGTTCAGTAAGATCTTACAGAAAAGCCCAAATGAACTTTTTGGCCAACCCAATATTCCCTAAGGGAACTGTTAGTTTTCAGAAGTGATCTTTAGAGACCAGCAGTTTCTTCTGGATGAGTTTCAGGTTCCAACATGGCTGTTTCAGCCATTTTTGTATGCTCCCTTTCTGGGTCTTTGAATTAATTAAGCGATTGGAAATTCTTTCTTTGGTTTAAGTATTATCAATGTGCTTTTTTCTGTCTTGATTTTTATTTAATTTTTTTGGCTATTCATTTGAATCTCAAGAATTTCAGATGTGCCCTGTTGGCTCTGTCTGTGGCTACTTCATGCTCAACTCAATCCAAAGATCCAATTTTGGAGACGGGACACAAGTCAAGAAATGTAAATTGCTGTGCTCTGCTCTGTGGCCATCAAACATCCTTTGTTAACATTCTCATTTTCTACTAAATGAGCTATTGTGGCTACAAGTCAGTGGTTCCAATACAGAATTTGTAGCACAATAAACAAAGTGTAAAATGTATGTAATGAGGACTGCCTCTAATTTCCCTTAATTGCACTTTGAATTACAGCCAGCACGACCCTGACACTAACATTACTTCCTCAATACATAGCCTTGATGTACGCAAATTTTTCTTGTATGACAGGTTTATTTCTTTGTTGAAGAACTATTTAGGAGGTATTTCATTGTATGTTGCAAAGATATAATTGGGCTCTGGCTGGTTTAGTCACTTAATAGGTATGGTCATAATGATATGTCACTTCATAGTATATGAGCTCCTCATTTCTTTCCAGGTTGATTGCTTTATCTTGGAGACATCAAATGGAGTCCATCGAAAATAACACCTATGGGAAGATGAACAGGAGATTTATTTCTCACTTTAAGTTCAGGGCTTTGGTATGTTCAGAGAAGGCTGTTAGCTTCATATCAAATAAGACTGAAAAAGGAAAGGTAGTGAAATCTATGAATAAAATTATTATCCCTTAAGATTTAAAGTGTATTTTCCTTGAATGACAGGGAAAATCTGTAGAGGTATTGACTACTCACCAATTAACCATCAGGCACAAAAGGAGTGAGGTGCTTTGGGATTAAATTCCCAGAAAAGCATTTATGGTGATAGTGATATCACTTGCAACATATCATTTAATCCCAAATTAGTTTATTTTATTGTTTGTATCACCAACCTTAGTATTAATTGCTAATTCAGTCTGAGTGCTGTTCTTATTTTCTTTTTGTATTTGTCTCCATTTGCTTTCATCACTGTATTTATCATAAATAAGCTATATTTATCGTAAAACTCAGAAATAAGAACATAAGTATTGAGGACAGGTAGATTCAAGAAAAGGAAAGATGTGAAAATTTGGAAGGGCCAGGTGATTTTGGGCATAGCACAGTAGGACTCAATGAGTAAATCACCAGCGGTGATCTATCTGAAGGGACATTGGTTTGAGTGATGGCCAAGTGGCATTGTTTTGAACAAGTGTAACTCTAGTAACATTGGTGGTGACAGGAATATGGCTGGCTGTGGTCATCGGTGGTGGCTGCTGCAGTGACCTTGTGGCTCCATATATATATTCAGCAGTAGCAGCATCAATAGCAGAGCCTCTGTCAGACAAAAGCATTTGCCATGACGTCTTCAGTGGGTACAAATGACCTGACTGACAGTTTTAATGTCAGGAGTGACTTATGATATCACTACAGCAGTTAAAGAAAGTGGGGAGGAAAAGAGCTGAAACACTGCAGTTTCCAATTAAACGAGTGCTCCAAGTGAGACACCTGCTGTGGATTGTCAGAGGCGGAGCGTCAGGTGTTGGGTAAAGAGGCTATTTTTCCAGGAGAGTTGATAGGAGCAAAGTCAGAGAGGACTAGTATGTATCTTGTAAGACTGTATTAAATTGAATAGCAAGGTGTAAAGCAGGAAAAACCATGTCTGGTGTTTATTACAAATTAGCTAATTTTACTAATAAAATATAGTAATAATAGTATATCAGTTTCCTCTTGTTAAGCAATTATTAAGTTCCGGGGCTGAACCAAGGTCTTTATTTGTAAAATACAAACAACATTTTTGTGCCACGACTCTATTTATAGACTATTACAGACTGAATTGTACCTCCCCATCCCAAATTCACATGCTGAAGCCCTGGCTTCCAGTAGAACTGTATTTGGAAATGGAACTTCTTAAGGAGGCAATTGACCGAATGAGATCATAAGTACTAAGTTACTTCAGTTGTGTCTGACTCTGTGTGACCCCATGGACTGTAGCCTGCCAGGCTCCTCTGTCCATGGGATTCTCTAGGCAAGAGTACTGGAGTGGGTTGCCGTGCCCTCCTCCAGGGGCTCTTCCCGACCCAGGGACTGAATGTGCATGCCTCTCTTCTGTCTCCTGCCTTGGCAGGCTGTTCTCTACCGCAGGGTTCTAGCGCCACCTGGGAGATCATAAGGGTGGGGCTGTAATCTGATGGGACTGATGTCCTTACAACAAGAAGAGACACCAGAGCACTCTCTTTCTGCTCACACAGAGAAATGCCCATGCCAGGACACAGTGAGAAGTCATCGTCTACAAGCCAAGGAGAGACGTCTTGCCAGAAACCAACCCTTCTGGCACCTTGATCTTCAAGCCTCGCCTAGTTGATGGTATTCTGTTGTTGGCCGGTTGAGCAGACTAATACATATACCAAAAAACAAACATAAAAACCAACTCTTCCTCCCCAGTCCTTTATTTTCCATAATTCATTTTCTATGACATTACTCGCTCTCCTACCCAACTGACAGGAAGAACACTTGATCTTGCCAATTAAAGCTTTCTCAGCTTTCTGACTTTTTTTAATTTAATTAACTTTTACTAGATTATAATTGCATTACAGTGTTGTGTTAGTTTCTACTGTACAGCAAAGTGAATCAGCTATACGTATACATATATCCCCTCTTTTTTGGCTTTCCTTCCCATTTAGGTCACCACAGAGCCCTGAGTAGAGTTCCCTGAGCTACCTAGGAGGTTCTCATTAGTTATCTATTTTATACATAGTATCGGGCTTTCTGATTTAAAGTGAACTATTTGGATAATTGCTCTCTCCCCTCTGTTTTCCCAAGATGGCACCTGGGAGCAGAGTGACATTTCTTTTTTTTTTTAGCCTGGATTTTAAAATATATATATTTTCCCCCCTGTGGTTTCTTATAGAATAGTGAATATAGCTCTCTGGGCTGTACAGTTGGATTTTGTTGTTTATCTATCCTATATATAGTAGTCTACTTCTGCTAACCCCAACTCCCACTCTATCCCTCCCCCAACCCCTCGGCAAACATCAGTCTGTGTCTGTGTCTGTGATTCTATTTCGTAGACAGGTTCATTTGTGTTGTATTTTAGATTCCACGCACATCATACGGTATTTGTCTTTCCGACTTAGTTCACTTATGATCATCTCTAGGTCCAGCCATGTTTCTGTAAATGGTGTTATTTCATTCTTTTTTATGGCTATATATGTACTGCACATTCTCTGTCCATTCACCTGACAATGGACATTTAGGTGCTGCTGTGGACATGAACAGGGAGGCCTGGCGTGCTGCTATTCAGGGGGTCACATAGAGTCGGACTCGACTGAGCGACTGAACTGAACTGACTGATGAACACAGGAGTGCAGGTATCTTTTCGAATGATAGTTTTGTCTGGACATATGCCCAGGAGTGAGGTTGCTGGATCATATGGTGATTCTGTCTTTAGTGCTCTGAGGAACCTCCATACTGTTTTCCACAGTGGTTGCAGGGATTTACGTTTCCACCAACAGGGACACTTTCTTCTGCTTGAGGTGTTGAGGTCTGAGGTCCTTCTGGTCATCTTTAGGGAAGGGATTTGTGCTATATCCACTGTCGAAGTATCTGCATGGAGGAACTTGTTTGCGTGTCACTTTTAGGGCCTGGTGACTCCCCCCATAGTGGACATGGGCCTCATCTTAGCTGTCCCTGGGACTGCTGATCCTTAGGGTCTGACTGAGAGTCTTCTTCCATCACTAGGGCTCCTGGGAATGTTAGACCCCCACAGACTCTGGGAATGGGGTGAGGGCAGGGTTGTGGGTGGAGGGTGGAAGACTAGTCCTCAGGCAGTTTCATATGGTGCTTTCCTAGGTAATTTCTACTCCACCATCTAGACGCCATGTTGATCTTCCTGCCTTATAGACTCAGGGCATCTGTAAAAGGCAGGAGCTCTGAGAGGCAAGGGATACTCGTGTTACTTTGTAATCCTTGTCTCAACTGGAGGCTTTTAGATTCCCCCCAACATTATCCTCAGAAGGACAAGGAAATGAATTCACTTGTATCTGTCTTCCAACTTTTCTTCTCTCATTCTCAGGCTCTAACTGCTTATTTTCTACTTCAACTCCGTTGACACAAACTGCCCTTCGGTCCAGTCCTCTCCCTTCCTCTCCTCAAGGCTTATGCTAAGACCCTGGGCCCTTGTCTTTCTGGCTTTGGCTCTTGATTTATAAAGCTCAGCTTTCAGGGTTCAAAGAAAACACCTCATCAAAGCCCGAGACTCTGAAAATTAAAAGCACTTGTCTTTAGCCTATCGTCCTACAATGAACAGCATCAACAAATCTATATTTTAAAACTCAAAGCCAAGTAATGATTTACTTGATCAAGAGTAGTCTATCTTCCCCCTGAAATATTGGATGTTTCAAGGGTGACAGGGAAATGAGCAATAATTAAGGGTTTAAAAGGAAAGACAATACATTGATTAAATATTTTCAAGATACTCTAACTGCAGTCATTTCTTGTTAGTAAATCTTTCCACATTCAACCTTTCCCCACAAAATATCTTTGCCTTTATGTCTCTCCTGTTTCAAAGAAAGTAGGAGCTGTTTGTCTAGATTTTGTTTTGATCCCCCCTTCTCCACAGAGTTCAATCAGCAATAGCAGGCAGAGTTTTTGCAGGGAACAGAGATAAGCCTTGAAATGACCTTGAATTACTAGAGGGTGTTAAGCAGCTTTTTTGGGTTAAAATCTAGAGAAAGTGAAGGGTGCCCCTCTGACCCCATTCCCAGCACCTCCCAGCCTTAGTTACTGTTTCGTCTCTGACAACAGGAAGCCAAAAGGCAGCACTGGCTGAACAGAGGCCACTTATTTTTATGTAACCCAAGTTATGGGTTGACCTTCCAGCCAGACTTTGGAATCTGATTTCTTTCTCTGAAACACAACTTGTCCAAATCAGTGAACTAATGATGTGACTTACAGCTGCCAGAATCATCCTTGCCTTTCCAAGAAAGGTTTTGGTTCTTTCAAATAAAGTTGCTTCCCCTGCTCATCCTTTTCTTCTTTCTCTTTTATCTCTGTATACTGTTCCTCAGTAGGTGCATTCATTCTCTTAGAGAAACCCCATTATTGGCAACATCCAATTTCCAATATGGTAGAGTAAGCATGGAGTAGCAATGGCCAAGGGATGGGTATGTGAAGAAAGCTTCAGGTAGCTTCCCAGGGTCTTATCACTCTAGTAGGGTATGAATGAAGTAACTGAGAGTTCCTTAGACTCTCAGTGGGGCTACAGAATTGGAGAAAGGACTGATGGATGGGAAAGTGTCTGAAGTCTGGAGAAGGAAGCTGAAGGAGGCAAGAATCTTTTGACAGAGGCTCTGGCTGAGAGTGCCAGCAAGACATCACAAAGATTAGACCTGATCAGTCCTATCTGAATGGATGTCAGATCTTGATGCTTAGGGCTTGGTGGATCCAATTTTGGCAGAACAGATGAACAAGGAAAGAGGCCAGCTGCCTGAAAGTCATGCATAATATGATGCCTCAGCTGCAAACTGGCAAGGGTTAGAAGCTAGAACATCATATAATATTCCCCTCCACAGACTTACTTATCCTCAGATAGAAGGTGAGATGCAGCAGGAGAAACCTTAGAAAGAATGAATTCTTACCCAGGTGGTCTAAGATTTGAAGGGGATAAACACTGAGAAAGGTATACTTTAATTTGAATTTATAAAAATCACTGAATAAGAATGGAGTGGACTAGAATGTGATAAAATATACCTTTTGCTATGGACAGATAGGCAGTTTATAGAGTTGGTTTCACTGATCCAAAAAAGTTATTTTTTTTTTCAAATTTGAGTTTTTATACTCACCCCCTGTACTTGTTTATTACTTTAATCGATCCTGTAAGGAAATTAGGCTCTGAGAGATCAAATAATTTGCTCAAGGTCATAGTTAGTAATTAGCAGAGCCAAGACTTTAATATAATCTGAAATCAAAGCTTGTGATTCTAACTACTGTGCCTATACCTCAGAGTTATATGGCGATTGTTTTTAGACCCTGTGTTGTTTCTCATCTGTAGGAGGGTGTGGCCTGAAAACTAAGAGGTGTTAACTATAGCCTGTTGTAAATGTCCTTTATTTGCCTTTGTTCTTAGTTCTTGTTTTTTCTTACCCTCTACTTCTTTAATCTTGCTGATTTTGTCCCCTTTATCATGCTAATCCTCTATTTTGTCCCTTTTTTCTTTTTTAACCACTCCACTGATCCCCCATGGGTGATGATCAGTTCCTCTCAAAGCCTTCTATGCCTACAACAAGCTGTATGGATCTCAGACCATATCACATGGAGCTACCTGGCCTGGCATCTTCCCAAATCTCAAGCAGGAAGCAGGACATGAAGGCCACACTGCCGCTGGATTGAGAAGCCTCCAAATTAAGAGTTCATTGTGTTTGAGAGGTCCAGGAGGATTGAGTTTCAGATGAACGAAATAATCATCTTCCAGAAAAGTAAATTTACTTGGCAGGTTTCCACTAAAATGGGTTTTAAAAAATGTCAGATGGAACTAAAACATTTAAGACATATGGTGCATTAACTAAATGTTTAAACATTTGCCTTTAACTGCGTGAACATATCATTGATGAGATGAGCTCAGTGAGCTGTGCTGAACATCTTTGACGGAATCACTGTCCAGTAGAGAGCTCTATTTCTTGAATCTATTTAATATAAACCATCCCCAGATGCTTACAACAGATACCAAATATGTGTTATAATTTCACTGCTGAATGCAAATGCACATCAAAATGAAAGATCCAAAATGAGAAAATCTATCTGTAATCTCCGTCATTACCTTTTATTTGAAATTGCTTCTCTATGAGAAGGGTGCAAAGAAGAGCATCATTAGGCATGAAGCAGTGAAAGTTCTGGGGTGCCATCATCCCATTCTACTGTCTTCCAAAAATCCCTTAATCCTTTACTACAGAGTCAGCTTACATGCAGCAAGTGTGGGAGTGCACCCCCTCACCCCTTGTCCATAGCAGACATTGTTAATCCATCACAACACTTAATTTTCCTGCTGAGCCTGCGTTGGGCCTGAGACTTTTTCTCCACCCAGCACCAGGCAACCATTATCGATTGATCCAAGTTGGCACTTAAAACTTATCTGCAATCTCCAGACACAGAACAATGCTGGAGAGGTGGAGTGTTTCTACATCTGATGTACCTAACGGATGTGATAATTGTGGGTCCTAGGCCACTGGATACTGTTGGGGCTCCTTGGGTTCTGGAAAACCCCAGCAGGAATAGGACAGGCCTCTATCTAATTGTGTAAAGGGCCAGTATTCTGTCTTCGAGGCAGACTGATTCCACACGTACCTATATCCTTTCTTCCTTCACACTCTGAGTTTCAGATCCTCAAGCTGAAAATTCTAAGCCTATCTGAAATAGAATGAGTCAGAAACTACCAGAGAACCTGAAACTAAGGTAATCATTTAAATTCTGGATACCACAGAGAACTTCCTAAAGTAAAGGTACTTGTATGTTGATGGGCAGAAGGAGTGGAACTTGTTTTTAAGATGTGATCTCATATGCATTCACATTTCCTATGTTGGCTGTAAAGAATAACAGCTACTATTTATTTATCTGACAAGGTATTAAGCACCAAAGGACATGCACTTTCTTTGTAAAAAATTAGTTTACTTATTTTAATTGGAAGAAAATTGCTTTACAGTGCTGTTATGGTTTTTGCCATACATCAACATGAATTAGCCACGGGTATACATGTGTTCCCCCCGCAATCCTGAACCCCACTTTCTACCTCCCTCCCCACCCCATCCCTCTAGGTTGTCTCAGAGCACCAGCTTTGGGTCCCCTGCTCATGCATTGAACTTGTACTGGTCATCTGTTTTACATATGGTAATATACATGTTGCAGTGCTATTTTCTCAAATCATCCCATCCTCACCTTCTCCCACGGAGTTCAAGTCTGTTCTTTGTGTCTGTGTCTCCTTCGCTTCCCTGTATATAGGATCATCAGTACCATCTTTCTAGATTCCATATATATGTGTTAATATACAGTATTTGTCTTTCTCTGTGTGACTTAACTTCACTCTGTATAATAGGCTCCACGTTCATCCACCTCATTAGAACTGACGCAAATGATTCATTTTTATAATTGAGTAATATACCACAACTTCCTTATGCATTCATCTGCCGATGAACATCTAGGTTGCTTCCATGCCCTAGCTATTGTAAATAGTGCTGCAATGAACACTGGGGTACACGTGACTCTTTCAGTTCCAGTTTTCTCAAGGTATATGCCCAGCAGTGGGATTGCTGTGTCATATGACAGTTCTTTCTTCAGTTTTTAAGGAATCTCCACACTGTTCTCCATAGTAGCTATACCAGTTTGCATTCCCCACAACAGTGCAAGAAGGTTCGCTTTTCTCCATACCCTCTCCAGCATTTATTGTTTGTAGACTTTTTGATGATGGCCATTCTAACTGGTGTGAGATGATATCTCATTGTGGTTTTGATTTGCATTTTTCTAATAATGAGTGATGTTAGGCATCTTTTCATGTGTTTATTAGCCATCTGTATGTCTTCTTTGAAGAAATGTCTATTTCGGTCTTTTCCCACTTTTTGATTGGATTGTTTGTTTTTCTGGTATTGAGCTGCATAAGCTGCTTTTATATTTTGGAAATTAATTCTTTGTCAGATGTTTCATTTGCTATTATTTTTCCCATTCTGAGGGTTAGGACATGCCCTTTCATTTAATCTTTGTATTATCTCTCTGAATACAACATCCCCATTTTATCACTGATGAAACTGAGGCCTATGATGCTGGGGATCTTAATCTAAGGTCAGACAGACTGTATATGTCTGTGTCAGACACAGTCTTGATGGAAACAGATGGCTAATTCTAAAGGATAATTGAAGACAGTTTAATGAAAGAACTTTTTACAGAGATGAGGATAGGATTCCTGAGAAATCTGTATGCAGGTCAAGAAGCAATAGTTAGAACCAGACATGGAACAACAGACTGATTCCAAATTGGAAAAGGAGTACGTCAAGGCTATATATTGTCACCCTGCTTATTTAACTTATATGCAGAGTATATCATGACAAGTGCTGGACTGGAGGAAGCACAAACTGGAATTAAGATTGCTGGGAGAAGTATCAATAACCCCAGGTACACAGATGACACCACCCTTATGGCAGAAAGTGAAGAGGAGCTAAGAAGCCTCTGGATGAAAGTGAAAGAGGAGAGTGAAAAAGCTGGCTTAAAACTCAACATTCAGAAAACTAAGATCATGGCATCTGGTCTCATCACTTCATGGCAAATAGATGGGGAAACAATGGAAACAGTGACAGACTTTATTTTCTTGGGCTCCAAAATCACTGCAGATGGTGACTACAGCATGAAGTTAAAAGATGCTTGTTCCTTGGAAGAAAAGCTATGACCAACCTAGACAGCATATGAAAAAGCAGAGACATTACTTTTTTACAAAGGTCTGTCTTGTCAAAGCTATGGTTTTTCCACTGGTCATGTATGGATGTGAGAGTTGGACTATAAAGAAAGCTGAGTGCCAAAGAATTGATGCTTCTGAACTGTGGTGTTGGAGAAGACTCTTGAAAGTCCCTTGGACTGCAAGGAGATTAAACCAGTCAGTCCTAAAGGAAATCAGTCCTGAATATTCATTGAAAGGACTGATGTTAAAGCTGAAACTCCAATACTTTGGCCACCTGATGTGAAGAACTGATTCATTTGTAAAGCCCCTGTTGCTGGAAAAGATTGAAGGCAAGAGGAAAAGGGGATGACAGAGGATGAGATGTTTGGATGGCATCACCAACTCGATGGACATGAGTTTGAGTAAACTCCGGGAGTTGGTGATGGACAGGGAATCCTGGCATGCTGTAGTCCATGGGGTCTCAGAGAGTCGGACATGACTGAGCAACTGAACTGAATTGGACAGGACTGAGGGAACCAATACAGAATGATTCCAAAGCCTCCAAAGATGGGCAATGATTGAATCCTTTTTCCACCCTAGACATCATGTTGCTGAAACAGCAAAAACTTGTGTGAGAGATCCCTGGATATGAGCTGGTGCCTTAAGGGGAGTAAGTTCCTTACTGCCCAAACCAACCATGTCTTGGCTGGCTGCAAAGGATATGGGAGAGGACAGAACCTGTGTCTCCAGGTTGGTCAGACCTAACTGGAAGCTAGAGCTGAAGGAACTCAGACCTCCACAGAATCAGCACAAAGCAGAAGGAGGATTTGAGGGGCAATGAGAAAAATGAGCTGACTTGTGGACCAGCAGTGAAACACAGTATTACTCTGAGCTCATTCTCATAACTGCTACTGTATGTTTCACCCCTTGCCTGAGGTTTAGGGGTTCTCGATCTAGAGGTTCTAGCCAGTGCTTGCTGTCACTCCAGAGAAGAGAGAAAGAAACTTAACCATCCTGAGCAAACTATGGTAGTACATGCTGTCCTTGGCATATAACAAGTGTTCCATGAGTGCTACTTATGATTATTTCTTCCTCTTCCTTTTTCCTCCTTTTGTCTAATTCCCTCTTTTTGTGCCTTAATTACTTGACCAGAGAGTTGGTACTCAGTGCACAGGAAACTGATTTAAAATTTCCAATGCTTTGCTTACAGTGTTTAATTTATAATGAGATGTGAGTGTGTGAGTGTTAGTCACTCAGTTGTGTCCAACTCTGTGACTCCATGGACGGTAGCCTGCCAGGCTCCTCTGTCCATGGGATTTTCCAGGCAAGAATACTGGAGTGGGTTGCCATTCCCTTCTCCAGGAGATCTTCCTGACCCAGGGATTGAACCTGGGTCTCCTGCATTGCAGGCAGATTCTTTACAGTCTGAACCACCAGGGAACGTGAGGTGGGTATTTATTCCCAATTTCTAGAAGAGGAAAGTCAACTTCACTGATGTGATAGCCAGTATTCTTCTTCAGTGTGAAGTTTCCTGTAGCAAGTCAGCAATAGCATACTCTCACAGGATGAGAAAAGAAAGAAGATGACTGTTGAAAAAACAAAAACCAAATGTTAGCTATTTTAATAATTGTTAAATTTACCCAAGATTTATCAAGGCATAGATAACTTAAACTAAATCACAGGGGGTTCTGGGGCCATCACCCATTCTACATCTCTCTTTCTCTCTCTTCCTCAGTCTTTCCTCCTACTGCTAAGTCACTTCAGTCATGTCCAACTCTTTGTGACCTGTAACCTGCCAGGCTCCTCTTTCCACGGGATTCTCCAGGCAAGAATGCTGGAGTGGGTTGCCATGCCCTGCTCCAGGGGATCTTCCCAGCCCAGGGATGGAACCTGTTTCATGTCTCCTGCATTGGCAGATGGGTTCTTTAGCACTAGCGCCACCTCTACCATTTTTACCTTAATCCCATAACCTTCTATTTACCTACCACCTTTCCCTGGGTCGGGAAGATCCCCTGGAGAAGGAAATGGCAACCCACTCCAGTATTCTTGCCTGGAGAATTCCATGGACAGAGGAGCCTGGTAGGTTACAGTCCACGGGGTCGCAAAGAGTCGGACACGACTGAGCGAGTTCACTTTCACTTTCACTTTCCCCATGCTTCCCGCCCCTCCCCCCCACCTTTCTTCTTCTTTTACTTCTGTTCCTGCCCTTTCACTAGTATTGGTGAGCTACATTTTAGGGGTGATGCTTGCAAGCTGTAAATTCAAACTGCCTAGATTCAAGTCCTACTTCTGTCATTGTTAAGAATGTGACCCTGTGTAAGTTATTTCATCTCTTTGGGTCTCAGTTTCCTTATATATAAACTAAGATAATAAAAGTATTCATAATGGAAAAATTAATAATGAATATTAAGGACTTCATATCATAATTATTATTTCTCTCTCTTCCTTTGTCCAACTTTCCTTTCCACATTTTTCCCAAAGTTGTAGTCTTCAGAGTCAAATGTTTGCTGACTTATAAAGTCATAAAAAGGCCAAAGACTGGCGAATTTTATGACTCATATTGTAGAAGAAAAATGCAATGAGGGAGTTAGCAGCATTGGAAATGTGGTAAGGAATGCTTACAAATGAGAAGTTGCTTGTTCATGTGTGTTTTGAAAATGTGTGTTTTTGTGGTTTGAGAGACTTCTTGAAGGCAGTGTCCCTGTTGTATTCAGTTGAAAGATGGCAGCAGCCGCAACCTCCAGGAATAGCAGGTATTACTGGAGCTGCAAAGACCCACGGGTTGACAGAAGAGTTGCATAATTGCTCAGTATTTAACTCTCCCTGGAATGGCTTAAAGAGGGAGCTATGTGCGAAGTGAACTTGTGGATAAATAACTCTGGCACAGAGCTCTGCACCATCTGCAGACGTTGCAGAAATGAGCAGGAGAAGCCAACGAGCTGTGAGTGACAGAGATTAATCTTCAAAGTCACAAAGGCATGTAGTTCTCTTTGGAATTCAGGCAACACTGGAGAGCGTCACAGCCCCAGAACATTTCTTTGAGGCAATGAAGACATTTATCAGCCATAACTCTCAGGTGACTGCGTGTCCTGGAATCCTTGATACCATAGAATCAAAAGAATCCAGAAAAAAAGACACTTCCTTTTAAAAGTAGGAGAAGTAGGAAAATGATTATGTTCAGTTCTTCACTTGAAACGACTCACCGTGGTGCCTTAGAGGAAGTTGACCTTCCACATCCAAAGGGCTGGGAAGGACACAGAGAGGTCATCACACCCTACACGCTGCTCTTCTTTCCAGTTGGCACATGGATTCCCCATTTGGGATGTTTGGGAATTATACTTTTTGGAATATTCACTTATTGATCAAAATGTGTTTTTAGAAAACACATTTATAATTATAAATAGTTCTGTTGAAAAATGCTTTCAAAAATAAAATTCTTTCTAAAAATAAGAATAGCATATATCTATTTACATTTAACAAAATAAAAAATGTTACTATGTTGATTATATGAAACATTAAAAATTATATACTGTGTTTGATATACTTCTCATACACTAATCAATTTCTTGGTATTAATTGCTTCTAATACCATTTTTCTGGCATTCTCAAAAATGTATTTTTTTTCAACTTAGTCTCATTGAAAAATAGGAGTTACAACAAGAGTCTCAGTACAAGTTGAAACATTCCAAACTACATTATAGAATTTTAAATTTAAATATTTTTCACAGCAAGAGGATTCATCCTTTATTTGTTCACTTCTTTCTGTGATATTTTAAAGATAACTTTAGTGATGTTTCATTAAGTCATGAGTTTCTGGAAAACCTACATGAAGTAACTGTTAGGTTTTGAAATCACTGCTGATGTTTTCGCAGCAGATTAGCACATTACAGTTTCACATGGTCACAGATATCATTATGGCTCCCAAGTTAGACAAATGCTAGCAAACATTTTGTGCAAGTAATGTGTTCATCAACTTTCTTAAGAAGTTTAGTGCTTAAATTTTCATTAAACATGTGATTTCTTTCCCCTAGAATTCACTGCTGCTAAAGAGTTATTCAAATATTTTTAAAAGTTACCAGATAATAACATAACTAAAAAGATATAGGTTTAGAGCATATGATAAATAATAAAACCACTGTGGTATGAATTGTTTTCTACGTATTCTATGGAAGGACCCTCAGTCTCCATTTCCCATACGCTCTACATTCACCTAACCCACGATTCCTCAGGTCTGCCCTGCCCCTGCGCCCTGGTACTCGGTAGCTTCATGTGTCTTGCTTGTAGTGCTGGTGTGGCACCATTTGCACATGTGCTCATTGACTTGGAAGGGGCAGTAGTAGTAAATATTCTGTCACTAACACCTCCAAAAACTGATGGATCTTGTTTCCCAAGCCCTAGTGTGGAGGATCACTTTCTGTCCTTCCAAGAAAGGTATTATTACACTGCATCTAGAAAGAAAGAAGAAAGAAAGGTCATCTCAGGTTGGTTTCCAAATACAACCAGCTATTAAGTTAAGAACTCTCTTTATGGCATGTGCAGTTCACATATGGACTACCTGAAGCCACGGCAGAAGCTAAATTTTAAAGTGAAAAGCCTAGAAAACTCAGAATGTTTTAATACAATTATTAATAATAATACTTTTATAAAAATGAAAAACCCAAAACACATGCTCAAACAGATGGAGTGCCGGGACACTAGACTAGTTTTCAGTTCAGTTCAGTCGCACAGTCGTGTCTGACTCTTGGCAACCCCATGAATCACATCATGCCAGGTCTCCCTGTCCGTCACCAACTCCCAGAGTTCACTCAAACTCACATCCATTGAGTCAGTGATGCCATCCAGCCATCTCATCCTCTTTCGTCCCCTTCTCCTCCTGTCCCCAGTCCATCCCAGCATCAGGGTCTTTTCCAATGAGTCACCTCTTTGCATGAGGTGGCCAAAGTACTGGAGTTTCAGCTTTAGCATCAGTCCTTCCAATGAACACCCAGGACTGATCTCCTTCAGAATGGACTAGTTGGATCTCCTTGCAGTCCAAGGGACTCTCAAGAGTCTTCTCCAACACCACAGTTCAAAAGCATCAATTCTTCGGTGCTCAGCCTTCTTCATACTCCAACTCTCACATCCATACATGACCACTGGAAAAACCACAGCCTTGACTAGATGGACCTTTGTTAGCAAAGTAATGTCTCTGCTTTTTAATATGCTATCTAGGTTGGTCATAACCTGGATATTTGCATCCCCTACTTGGCATTTAAGAGGCCAGTTGTCAGACCTTTCTGGACCAAATTCTGGCTGTATCAATTAATAGCTCCATGACTATGAGCAGATATCGACCCTCAACCTTCTCATTAGCAAATTGAGAACTAAACTTCCTGCCTTACTGGGCTGTTGTAAGAATGCATGGAAAGTGTCCAGAGCAATGACCAGGTACACAAAGCAGCTGCTCACTGCTTGAAACAGAGTTGTTATCACCATGCTCCTCTTGTGTTGTGCTATGCTAAGCCGCTTCAGTCATGTCTCACTCTTTGTGACCCTTGTGCACTATAACTTCCCAGGCTCCTCTGTCCATTGGGATTCTCCAGGCAAGAATACTGGGGTGAGTTGCTGTGCCCTCCTCCAGGGGATCTTCCTGACCCAGGGAGCAAACCCTGTCTCTTATGTCTCCTACACTGGCAGGTGAGTTCTTTACCACCTGGGAAACCCATGCTCCTCTTGCCAATGACTTATTGGGTACAAATGTCATGGGATAATTGCTATCCAGGTTGATTTTTCCCATGAAATATGAAGCAGGATCAGAAAGAATCAGGAAGAACAGAAAAAGGAAGAAAAGAAGGTGATTGAGTGATATAACAGCACTGCAGTATTGGTAAGATGGTTTAGATTTGTGTTCTTATTCCTTCAAAGTAAGAGGAGAACCACTGTTTATCAAGCCGTCTCTAAGCCCAGCCCTTGAGTAAATATTTACTCCTTTTTATAATGGGACTCTCATTGTCACCGGCGTGCTGCAGTCCATGGAGTCACAAAGAGTAGACCACGACTTAGTGAATGAACAACGAATCAGTGTCACTGGTTCTTTCCCTATAACTGCCATATGGGGCACTGTTATTATTATCTCCATTTTACGGATGGGGAAACCGAGGCTTCAAGAGTTTAGAGAACAAAGGACTTCCCCGGTGGTCCAATGGGTAAGAATCTTCCTTCCAATGCAGGATATGCTGGTTCAATCCCTGGTTGAGAAATAGCATCCCACATGCTGAGGAGGTACTAAGTCTGCCCACAATATCTACTGAGTGTGTGTGCCACAATTAGAGAGAAGCACATGCATCGTGAGGAAGAGCCCCCATGCTGCAACTAAGATACAACACAGCCAAAAGTAAATAGGTATTAAAAAACAATTTAGAAAACAAGAGCTAACACAGACTGTGAAAAGTGAAAGTGATAGTCACTCAGTCAGGTCTGACCCTCTGCAACCCATGGACTGTAGCCAGCCAGGCTCCACTGTCCATGGAATTCTCCAGGCAACAATACTGGAGTGGGTTGCCATTCCTTTAGATATAAAACCCATGCTCCTAAGTCTATGCTTTTTAATCTACATTACTTCTCAGAAGTTATAAGTGGCCCTAGGACACTCACATCTGGAGTGTCCTACCTATAGTTATGTCCAGCAGCACTAAGTAGTAGTTTATGAGAAGATTCAGTTCAGTTCAGTTCAGTTGCTCAGTCGTGTCCGACTCTTTGAGACCCCATGAATTGCAGCACGCCAGGCCCCCCTGTCCATCACCAACTCCCGGAGTGCACTCAGACTCGCGTCCATTGAGTCAGTGATGCCATCCAGCCATCTCATCTTCTGTCGTCCCCTTCTCCTCCTGCCCCCAATCCCTCCCAGCATCAGAGTCTTTTCCAATGTGTCAACTCTTCGCATGAGGTGTCCAAAGTACTGGAGTTTCAGCTTCAGCATCATTCCTTCCAAAGAAATCCCAGGGCTGATCTCGTTCAGAATGGACTGGTTGGATCTCCTTGCAGTCCAAGGGACTCTCAAGAGTCTTCTCCACCACCACAGTTCAAAAGCATCGATTCTTCGGCACTCAGCCTTCTTCATAGTCCAACTCTCACATCCATATATGACCACTGGAAAAACCATAGCCTTGACTAGACGGACCTGAGTTGGCAAAGTAATGTCTCTGCTTTTGAATATGCTATCTAGGTTGCTCATAACTTTTCTTCCAAGGAGTAAGCATCTTTTAACTTCATGGCTGCAATCACCATCTGCAATGATTTTGGAGCCCCCCAAAATAAAGTCTGACACTGTTTCCACTGTTTCTCCATCTACTTCCCATGGAGTGATGGGACTGTATGCCATGATCTTCGTTTTCTGAACGTTGAGCTTTAAGCCAACTTTTTCACTCTCCTCTTTCACTTTCATCAAGAGGCTTTTTAGNCAGTGATTTTGGAGCCCCCCAAAATAAAAGTCTGACACTGTTTCCACTGTTTCTCCATCTACTTCCCATGGAGTGATGGGACCGTGTGCCATGATCTTCGTTTTCTGAATGTTGAGCTTTAAGCCAACTTTTTCACTCTCCTCTTTCACTTTCATCAAGAGGCTTTTTAGTTCCTCTCCACTTTTTGCCATAAGGGTGGTGTCATCTAAATATCTGAGGTGATTGATATTTCTCCCAGCAATCTTGATTCCAGGTTGTGTTTCTCCCAGCCCAGTGTTTCTCATGATGTACTCTGCATATAAGTTAAATAAGCAGGGTGACAATATACAGCCTTGACGTACTCCTTTTCCTATAAATCAACACATGTGAAACAGAATTTATATACCACGAATTTTGCCATTTAAAAATTTTCAATTTACTAATGATTTTTTTTAGTATAGTCCCAAATACGTGTAACCATCATCACTAATTCCAGAACATTTTCATTACTCCAGAAAAAAACACCATATCTACTTGCAGTAATGCCCTGCTTCCCCCACCCCTCAGGCCCTGTGAACCACCAATCTACTTTCTATTGCTGCTGCTGCTGCTGCTGCTGCTGCTAAGTCGCTTCAGTCATGTCCGACTCTGTGTGACCCCATAGACGGCAGCCCATCAGGCTCCCCCATCCCTGGGATTCTCCAGGCAAGAACACTGGAGTGGGTTGCCATCTCCTTCTCCAATGCATGAAAGTAAAAAGTGAAAGTGAAGTTGTTCAGTCGAGTCCGACTCTTCTTGACCCCATGGACTGCAGCCTACCAGGCTCCTCCACCCATGGGATTTTCCAGGCAAAAGCACTGGAGTGGGGTGCCATTGCCTTCTCCAGCTTTCTATTTTTAAGGTTTGCCTATTCTGGATATTTTATATACATGGAATTGTATGATAGGTGGCCTTTTGAGTATGGTTTCTGTCACTTTGCATGATGCTTTCAAGCTTCATCTATGCTGTAACATCTATCAGTCCTTTATCTTTTAAAAAATTTTTAATATGTTCACCTGCCTCTTAAGAAATCTATATGCAGGTCAGGAAGCAATAGTTAGAATTGGACATGGAACAACAGATTGGTTCCAAATAGGGAAAGGAGTACATCAAAGCTGTATATTGTCACCCTGCTTATTTAACTTATATGCAGAGTATATCATGAGAAATGCTGGGCTGGAAGAAGCACAAGCTGGAATCAAGATTGCTGGGAGAAATATCAATAACCTCAGACATACAGATGACATCACCCTTATGGCAGAAAGCTAAGAACTAAAGAGCCTCTTGATTAAAGTGAAAGTAGAGAATGAAAAAGTTGGCTTAAAACTCAACATTGAGAAAGCTAAGATCATGGCATCTGGTCCCATCACTTCATGGCAAATAGTTGGAGAAACAGTGAAAACAGTGACAGACTTTATTTTTGGGGGCTCCAAAATCACTGTAGATGGTAACTGCACCCATGAAATTAAAAGATGCTTGCTCCTTGGAAGAAAAGTTATGACCAACCTAGACAGCATATTAAAAAGCAGAGACATTACTTTGACAACAAAGGTCTGTCTAGTCAAAGCTATGATTTTTCCAGTAATCATGTATGGATATGAAAGTTGGACTATAAGGAAAGCTGAGCCCCAAAGAATTGATGCTTTTGAACTGTGGTGCTGGATAAGACTCTTGAGAGTCCCTTGGACTGCAAGGAGATCCAACCAGTCCATCCTAAAGGAAATCAATCCCAAATATTCATTGGAAGGACTAATGTTGAGGTTGAAACTCCAATACTTTGGCCACATGATGTGAAGAACTGACTCATTTGAAAAGACCCTGATGCTGGGAAAGATTGAAGGCAGGAGGAGAAAGGGACAGCAGAGGATGAGATAGTTGGATGGTATCAGTGACTCAGTCGACATGAGTTTGAGTCAAGTCCGGGAGTTGGTGATGGACAGGGAGGCCTGTTATGCTGCAGCCCATGGGGTCACAAAGAGTCAGACATGGCTGAGAGACTGAACTGAACTGACTGAATATGTTCACTTATTTGCATATTTATTTATTATTAATCCTTTTATAGTCAATATTTCACATATTGTTTTTCATTCATCAGTTGACAGATATTTGGGATATTTCTACCTTTTGGCTACTATGAATAAAAGTTTTATGAACATTCATAAACAAGTTTTTGTACAAACTTATGCTTAAATCTGTATATATCCAAGGGTATAAATGGGACTTCTCTTGTAGCTCAGCTGGTAAAGAATCTTCCTGCCACGCTGGAGACCTCGGTTCAATTCCTGAGTTGGGAAGATCCACTGGAGAAGGGATAGGCTACTTACTCCAGTATTCTTGGGCTTCCCTGATGGCTCAGCTGGTAAACAATCTGCCTGCAATGCGGGAGACCTGGGTTGTATCCCTGAATTGGGAAGATATCCCTGGAGAAGGGGTAGGCTACCCACCCCAGTATTCTGGCCTGGAGAATTTCATGGACTGTATAGTCCATGGGATTGCAGAGTCGGACACAGCTGAGCGACTTTCACATACATGGTTATAAAGTATATTTAAACTTACATATACCCAACTATCTTGTATACATACCTAGGAGTAGACTTGCTGGGCCTTATGGTAATTCTATGTTTAACTTTTTGAGGAACTGTCAAGCTGTTTTTCAAAGAAGTTCTACCATTTTACTTCCCTACCAGCACTTCACGAGGATTCCAATTTCTCTACATTCTCACCAACACCTATTCTTGTTTGTTTGTTTTTTTAATTATAGCCAGAGTAGGTTTGAAGTGGTATCTCTGTGGTATCCTGGATGGGGAAGATCCTCTGGAGAAGGGAATGGCAACCCACTCCAGTATCTTGCCTAGAGAATTCCATGGACAGAGAAACCTGGCAGGCTTTTTTTTTTTTGCTGCCCATGGGGTTGCAAAGAGCTGGACACCACTAACTGACTAACACACACACACGTTAAATCTTTTTTTTTTTTTAATGTGGACCATTGTTAAAGTCTTTATTGAATTTGTTACACTATTGTTTCTGTTTTATGTTTTGGTCTTTCAGTCTCAGGCATGTGGGATCTTCGCTCCCTGACCAGGGATTGAACCCACACCCTCTGCATTGAAAGGCTGAAGTCTTAACCTCTGGACCACCAGGGAGGTCCTTGTGTACACTGGTTGATGTGAGCGGGTGTTCCCAGCACTGCCGGCCAGGGCTCTGGCCCTCCTCACAAAGCTGCAATTTTTGGCCTCAACACCCTTAAAGCAGATGTGGTATAGAGACACCCAGGAGAGGTTTTTGGAGAAGCTGGAGAAACCACAAGAAACTGCCCGCCCTTTCCCCAGCAAAAGTACACTTTAAAACGGAAAGACATTGAAAAAAAATCTGAAGGGAAAAACTAATGCAAAAGGGGAAATCAGCATCCTTAAAACCAAAGTGCTGTACATGCTTAAAACATTAAGTAAAAATATTACATTGAAGACACTCTTAAGACAAAAAGTACAAATCTCAGGTTGCCTTCATCGGGTCTCCCCGCTTGACTGCAGTGCTTTGGGGCCTGAGTGGCACAGAGTGGGCGCACTGCTGGGCTCAACCATCGTGCCAATGGACCCGTCCTGTCCAGCTCCTCAAATGCGCAATCAGGGTCGGGTTGCCCAGTCTAGACTGGAGAGCACGTGGGGCGTCCTTCGGCCCATCCTGGGGTGCTCAGGGGCACTGGCTGAGACCCTGCATCTCCCCGTCTATGTCCCCGGCTCCCTGCCCTGTGGTCTCCCTTAAAATGTAGCGCCCCCACCTCCATTCAGTGTCAGTGGGACGGCCCTGGGGATGGGTGTGGGGGGAAGCCGGGTCAAGGCACACTAGCAGCTCCTCCCGCAGGCCTGCTTGGAGCAGGGTCACGGGGCTTTTCCTCCCCCAGCCCGCGGGCCCTGTGGGCGCAGCTGCAGCTGGTCTCACTGATGCACAGCTCGCGGAGGCTCTTGCTGGCCAGCTTGGCGGCCCTGTCTTTGGGCGCGCAGTGGCTCTGGAGCTAGCCCGTGAGGTCCTTGCGCCTCAGTGTGTTTGGTGCGGCCAGGCTGGCTCTGGCACCAGAGCATGCTGACCTGAGCGCTGCCACACATCTCCATCACCGCCCCCCGCGCCGTCTCGCCCTTGACCAGCAGGCTGACCAGCCAGGACAGCAGCTCAGGGGGCGTGGCCAAGCGCAGGTGCTGCAGGTGTACCTTGCAGTCACGCGCTCCATTTGTGCAGCCCGAGGAGGGCGAGGACGCAGAGGGTGGCCCCCCGTAGGTCCAGGTGAGCACGCCTGGCTCGCGCACTAGCTGGACGCCCCGCTCCAGCGTGGTCCAGGAGCGGAAGGACAGCTCGGGGGCCCCCAAATGCGGGAAGAACTCCCAGCCCTGGCGCCAGGCCAGAGGCTGCCAGGCGAGCCGCTCAAGTCCTGTCCGCCGGTGCTCCGGGCTAGGCAGCCAGGGTTGAAGATGGCGCCGCTGGTCAGGTCGCCCCGCAGCACCAGCTCCCCAGAAGTCAGAATTCAGTGTCAGCTCCTCTGGTCACAAACCTGCAGGATCCAGGTAATCCTGAGCTTCTTAAGGTTCTGCTAGAAGCCGGGGACTTGGTGTGTGTGTGGTAGCGTCCCCTTCCTCCGACGGGTGGGTGTTGGCGCTTGCTCAGCTGAGGCCCCAGCCACCCTGGGCAGAGGTCAGGGAAGCCCGGACGGACCCTGCCGCAGTAGCGAGAGGGATGGCTGGGCCCTTTGACTCCCGAGGAACCACCCAGAGGGATGCCCAGACCCTTACACTCCTGTTGGAGCCACCAATATGTAGTAGTGGGCAGCTCCTCTGCTTGAAGATACCCAAGCCTCGTTCTCATTAAGGTTCAACCCATTTAATTTTTTATTTCATTGCTTGTGCTTCTGGTGTCATATCTTTTGTATATGGTATGACATAGTGGTCCAATGTCACTAAAGTCTTAGCACCACTTGTTGAAGAGAATATTTCCCCCCATAGAATTGGCTTGGCACCTTTGCAGAAAATGACCATAAATTGGTCTACTTGTCAGTTTAATCCTAGTGATCAATTTGTCTATTCTTTTGCCAGCACCAAACAGTCTTGATTACTGTATCTTTGTACTGTATATGTTGAGATTGGGAAGTGAGAGTACTTTTAAGTTTGCTCTTCATTTTAAAGATTATTTTGTCTTTGCCTAGTCATTTTCATTTGCATAGGAATATTGGGCTAAGCTTGTTACTTTCTGGAAAGAAAACAAAAAGGTAGTTGAGATTTTGATAGCGATTCCATCAAATTGGTGAATAATTTGGGAAGAATTGCTCTTTTTTTTTTTTTCTCTGTTGGGTCTTAGTTACAGCATGTGGGATCTTAGTTGTTGTATGGAGGATCTAGTTCCCTGACCAGGAAAGGAACCTGGGTCCCCCACATTGAGGGTGTGGAGTCTAAACCCCTCGACCACTAGGGAAGTCCTAAGAATTTCTAGGTTAAAATAGTCTTTCATGAACAGAGATGTCTTTCCATGTATTTAGGTCTTTAGATTCTTTTGATGGTGTTTTGTAGTTTTTAGTGTATAACTTACTTAGTTATAACAATGTTATTCTTTTTGTGGGGTTGTAAAGGAAATTGCATTCTTAATTTCATTTTTGGCTTTTATTGCTAGTATAAAGAAATGCAGTTGGTTTTGTGTATTGATCTTAAATCCTACAATCTTGCTGAACAAGTTTTATTAATCCTAGTGGTTTTTAAAGTGAATTTCCTTAGGATTCTCTGTATACAGAATGATGCCATCAATAAGTAAGAAATTTAAATTTTTTCCTTTCAATATGCAAGCCTTTAGAATTTTTTTCTTAATCTATTTCATCACTAGAATTCTAGTATTATGTTAAATAGGCATTTTTATCTTATCCCTCATCTTAGCATGAAAGGAATAAGTGTTTTACTGTTAAATACAATGTCAGCAATGGGTTTTTCATAGGTGTCCTTTATCATATTGAGGAATTTCTCTTTTCTTGCTCTTGAGTGTCTTTATAATAGATAACAACCGTATTGGGTTTTGTCAAACAATTTGTCTACATGTATGGAGATGATATTTTTGGTCTTTTACTCTATTACTTCGGTGCATTACATTGACTGATTATATTTTATTTGATGAACCAACCACCTTGCATTCCTGGGATAAATCCCATTTGGTTGGAGTGTGTAATCCTTTTTATTTGCGTCTGGATTCGGTTTGCCTCTGTTTTATAAATAGTTTTTGCAACTCTGTTTATAAGGTATATTGATTTATAGTTTTCCTTTTTTTTTAACTGATATTTTTGTCTGGTTTTCATATCAGGGTACTACTGGTCTCAGATGGCGACTTGTGAAGTGTTCCTCTTATTTAAAAAAAAAAATCTGTGAGGGCTTGTTATTAATTCTTCTGTAAACATTTGGTAGTATTCACCAGGAAAATCATCTTGGCCCTGGGTTTATCTTTGTGGGGAATTTTTTTATTACTAATTCAGTCTTTTACTTCCTTAAGCTCTATTTAACCTTATTTTTCTTTTGAGTCAGTGTTGTTAGTTTGCATCTTTATAGGATTTTGCTTATTTTGGTAGAATATTTAATTTGTTGGCACACCATTATTCACAGAATTTCCTTATAATTTTGTCCATTTGGTAGGGATGTCTTCTTTCTTTCTCGATTTTCATAGTTTTAGTCTTTTCTTTTTTCTTTGGTCAGTTTAGCTACAATTTTCTGTTTTGTTGATATCTTCAAAGATCCAACTTTTGTTGATTAGTCTCTATTAAATTTTTTAAATTTCCTTTATTTCCACTCTATTCTTCCTTATTATTATTTTCCTTTTGACTTTAGGGTAGTTGGCTTTATTGTTTTATATTTTTAAGGTGGAAGGTTATTAATTTGAGGTCTTTCTCCTTTAAAATACAGGTATTTATAGTTATAATTTCACTTTAATTACTGCTTTATCTGCATCCTATAAATTTCGGTATGTTTTATGCTCACTTTTATTAACCTCTACATATTTTCTAATTTCTCTTGCAATGTGTTTTTTGACCCATTGGTTATTTAGTATTGTGTTGTTTAATTTTCACCTCTGTGTAAATTTCCCGTATTTGCTTCTGTTATTTATTTTTGTTCCACTGTGGTCTGAGAACATAAATTGTATAATTTTGGTTCTTTTAAATTTACTGAGATTTGTTTTATGGCCTAACAAATGGTCTGTCCTGAAGACTGTCCCATGTGCAGTTGATGAGAATATATTTTGCTGTTGTATATATGTCAGTAAGGCCACTCAGAATGCTGGTTACCTCCGGATGGGAGGAATATGATTGGGGATGGATTCACAGGGTGCTAAGGGGGTTGTCACGCTGGATATCTCTAATCTTTGGTGAGTACATGAGCATTTTATTATTTCTCTATTAGATGTACATATGTATTTATTGACTCATATATTTTATGGTTAAATATATTCAGCCAGCCACGAGACTATATTGTGTCAGTCCCATGTTCTGCTTACAGAGAATATGGCTTAAGGATCAGAATAAGCCACAAGTGTTCTGGACTTTTGAGAGTATCAGGAAGAAAAATAAATGTTTGCTATGAGCACAAAAGTGGCTTTTGCATTTGCCTTTTCACAGCTATATGAGATGGTGTTTTTAAAAGTTAGCTTTGAGAAACCAAGTGCATGTTAAAGGAGATACTCAGTGAGTTCTTGCAGTAGTATTAGAGTCTGAGCAGACCTTACTGTCCCCAGGAGGATTTGATGTCAGGTAGCGTACATAAGGGACTTCCCAGCTGGCTGAGTGGTGAAGAATCCACCTGCAATGCAAGAGATGAGAATCTGATCCCTGGCTCAGGAAGATCCCCTGGTGAAGGAAATGGCAACCCACTCCAGTATCCTTGCCTGGGAAATCCTATGGGCAGAGGAGCCGGACGGGCTACAGAGTCAGCCACGACTTAGTGACTGCACAGCAGCAGCGGCATTTATAAGGCTGTGTCACTCTGTAAGTTCCTCTGCAGGTGCAAAGTGATAGTCAATGCTNTAGCGTACATAAGGGACTTCCCAGCTGGCTGAGTGGTGAAGAATCCACCTGCAATGCAAGAGATGAGAATCTGATCCCTGGCTCAGGAAGAGCCCCTGGTGAAGGAAATGGCAACCCACTCCAGTATCCTTGCCTGGGAAATCCCATGGGCAGAGGAGCCGGACGGGCTACAGAGTCAGCCACGACTTAGTGACTGCACAGCAGCAGCAGCATTTATAAGGCTGTGTCACTCTGTAAGTTCCTCTGCAGGTGCAAAGTGACAGTCAATGCTTGATGTTAGAGTCTTGTATTTAGATTGATCATCCCACCTTCTAATTATCTACACACAAGTGGTCTGGACACATTATAGGTTTAGAGAATGTTTTCAGAAGCAACCAAAACATTATAGACACAGGCAAGAGAGGTTTGCAGTGTGACCAAGAGTGTGGGCTTTTACATCCTGGGCAAATCAAGAACTTAATGCTGAGAAAATTGATGTCATAAGAAAAGATGATATCCTGAAGTGACTTTTGCAGTGTGAAAAGAATTGAAATAACATAGGGCATTAAATGAAATTTCTGAATAAATATCTAAATGGGCCAGAGAGTTAAATTAATGTCAGATGCCTTTGCATTTCGTTTCTAGAAGCAGTCTCCACTCAACAATTCTTTTGACTGCTAAGATCAAAGGAAAGATCCTTTGACACGCCAAGAAAAGTTTGATGCAGGCATAGCTTAAGATATATTAATGAGTTACTGGATAGGTAAGTGTGAAAATAAAGGCTACAGCTGGGCTTCAGCACAGAGTTGAAAATTTTTCTTACAAATTACACAGAAAAAAAATTCTCTGAAAAAAAAAATGTGAATCAGGGAAAAAGAGTAACTGATACGGAGGTTGGTTTCTAATTATAGTGCCACAAATTAAACAAGAAATCTTTACTTACAACAATGCCTAGGGCAAGTCAGTCAGCTCTATTGGAAGGAAGGTTTGGCAAAATTAATGCTGTTCATGACAGAAATTTTAAGTATTATATTGTATTAACATTTAAATGTGGATTTTTCCAGGTTTCTGGGGAAAAGCAAAAACAAATCAAATGAAAACATTTTATGTACTCAGCACTATAGTAAGTAGTGGGGCAAATCAGATGAACAGTGAATGAAATATATTGCCTTCCTGTTTAGACTTTATAATCTAGTTAAAGAGACACCATTTGGGTGAAATAATGAGATAAAAATATGAGGCAGAATCAGAATCATCTTGTGGATGATTCTTAGCAACCTCACTCTAAGGGTCCTGGTAAAGAACCAGGCAGTGGAAGCATTTGCTGCCTGACCGCCCAGGGCCCCTCATTCATTCTTACTGATTTCTAATTGTACCTCCTTTAGCTTAGATGCAAAAATTGCAATGCCTCCTAGCGGCTCTTTGTTAGAGAGCTTTCTACAAATTAAAAACAGGAATTTAAAGCAATGAAAATTGCTTGGAGCAGGAGCATTGGAAATGATAAAAGGGCAACTAATATTGAGAAAGGAAACATAAAGGCTTTCATACGCATGACTTGGAAAGCATAACCAACTGAGAACATTTAGCAAAGGAGCAAGCAAGCAAGCCTTCCCCTCCCAGGTCTTGCTCTGACTGTACTGTTGCCCAGTGCGATGGCTGATAGCCACATGCTGACTTCATCATTAACAATATGTTAATAGCTTTTGTATATATTTGATTAAGCCAGAAATGGTGTAATACGTTTGGGAAATCTTTCCATCAAAATTAGTTCAAACACAACCTTTTGGCATGCAAAGGGAATAAGCTTTAGTTCTCAGGACGAATCACAGTGGACCACCTCATTACCCAACCATACTGGATAAATGAGGCATTACTCTATATCGTTGAGTCTGCTATTGTGTGGTGCAGGACATATTTTCTATATTATTATAAAATAAAATTATAATACAATTTTTGCAATATCATTAATTTTATAGTGGTTCCTAAGGCAGCAAATTAGCCAGATTTCAGTCACACTAATGGAAGGATCTTCTGGATCAAATGGCTTATTAAATAAACTCAAATGAAAATAACTATATATTTCATGTAGGTCTTCTGTTTTAATATTTGAATATAGAGTTTTTCAGTGTTCTGGGATAGTGCACAGCACAGTAAAATGCAATGGCAAAGAATATCACTACCCATGCATATTTTATTATAAAAAGAAAACTGTGCATATAGATTTGTGATTGGAACCAGAGTCTAAGGGGTATTTATCACGATGGCGACACTGATTTTGGAAAAACAAAAGAAGATGAAGGGAGCAGAAACCCAGGCGTAAGCAACAGCAGGTTTTTCTTTTATTGATTATCATTTATTTTGTGGGATTTCAACAGTGAAAGAGACCTGAGAAACCATAAAATCAATCCTCCAAGTTGAAGTTGAAAGAAGTGAATCATTTCTTGCACCCACTGAGTGGTAGTAATTAATTTGAGGGTATATCAGTTACTCTTCTATTAAGCAGTTCTCTTAGGGAATCAAATTTATTTTAGTTTACTTATTGGATTCATCCTCAGCACTCAAGGTGCTTTTGAAGGATATGATGCAAATTGTTAGCATCATTTCACATTTATTGAACTATAGCATCACATGACTTAGAGCAGACACTAGACTTAATGAGAAAAGCAAGACGTTCCATTCCCAGTTTACAGAGAGAGTAACTAAGACAGGTGGGAGGGGAACGACTTGCTCAAAGTCAGACAAAATTTTGAGAGGCGACTCAGTTTGGTTATCCTTGGCAGAATGCTGTTTTCACTTGTACATAATAAGCTGAACTTGCTGGGAAAATATATATCATGAAGAAATAAAATGTACTGAGAAAAAGAGTTAATTTTTGAACTTGGGAATGTAGTTGGGATGTGTAAGCATAAATAATTGTAGGAGTGGTGGTTAAACCCCTGTATTTACTTAGCTATCATTCTGTTTGCATTTGTAATCGGTCTCTGCCAATTGGTATTTGTTACTAGCCAACAAGAGAAGGGAGGGACAGGAATGGGAAATAGTAAACCCAGATTATCTTTTATAAGTGTGTAAATTGATGGATATGGTAGATTTTTTCAGTGTGGAAACTCAAAGTTCTATACCTCATTCTGTTTCCGAAAACATTTTGGTTGTGTCAGTAGACCCAGAGCCAAAGGGTTTATTTACAATCCTCTTTTCCAACTGGAATGAGCAAAAGGGAATCCTAGATCACAGAGGATTTTAGTCTCTCATCTGGGACCCTTCAAACCCCTAATATACACAGACAGAGCTGACTCTGAGCTCTTTCTACGCTGTTTCCACGGTCACGGCTGCCCACTTTTTTGTTCCAACCCAAACTCTGCTATGATTTCGACCCTATGTCTCTGGCTGAAGCAGACTGCTTGGAGTTCTGGGTTGATGTTTGGGTGTGTATGGAGGGGCATGTGTCATTCTTTCTTCGGGTTTGGCCCTGCCACTAAGTCTATAAATAGGATTTTAATTCTCTGTACTTCTTCCTGGGAAATTACAACTTTGGCTGGAATTTTGTATTTTAGAATTTTCTGTCCATGTAATTAAGTCTTTTTGGCCTCCTGTTCTCTGCCCCCAACATCTTATTTTATCTTTTTCTTTTATTTCAAATAAAGGCATTTCTACTGAAGGAGAAAGAAAGTAGGACTAGGGAATTATGAATACTAGAGATCAATTAATGTATTACAACCCAAAATGATTCTTTTTGTCTCATGACTTCTGAAAATATACATGATAGATCTTCAACATTAGGAAAAAGGTGAACAAAAAGAAAGAGAAAATGTTTACTGTGTTATTGATCTTCCTTAACTGAATTCTTTCATCTCAGAAATAAGCTTGCACAAAAGCTTCTGCTTGTACCTGCTGGATAGATGTCTGCTTCTGAATCCACATCATTCCTATTGCTTCTGCCATTTCCCAGCCCTTGTCAATGGCCGCCTCTTCTCATACAAACAGAATCATAGAAAGCATCTAAAGGTCTCCTGGTTTCTAAAGGGATAAGAATTTGTTTCTGAACTGAAAGGAACTTTTCCTGACAAAATCTGATCAGTTGAGGATAAAACATCTAACAGGTCAATACTGCTTTCCTGGGCAACCCAGGAAAAAGATCCAGTACAAATGAAAGGCAAGAGTGAAAGGAGTTAGTGTGCTCAAGCACAGGAGGGGTGAGGAACACACCAATAGTGATCATATATATTCCAAGTTTGGCTAATATCATAATAGATTGGATTAGAGGAGAAATTTGTGAATGTTTGGGGAATCAAGGAGACTTGAATGAAGAGAAGGCTTTAGAGACCGGTGTAAAAAAATGTTTGAAGGAAATAGAGGTTGGTAGTTTCAGACACAGAGGTGGTTATGCTGAGTGTGTCTGGGGAAAACAAACTGTCTGACTAGATACATGAGAGAGTGAAAGATGAGTCCAGGGAAAAAGCCTGTTGCAGAGGTCTGAAACATTTATACTCAGATTGGTTGCCAATGGTTTTTAAGCATGATTGTAAATCAGTTTGAAGTTGGAGAAAATTGAAGGGTGGACCAGGAAGACTGGAAGGGAAGTAGAATGAGCAATCAGGAGAATTTTGTAGTAGCATAAGTGAGAAATCTTGAAAATCTAATGCCCAAATTTCACTGGCTATGTCTTCATGAAGCCAACGGAGCTAGTGATCAAATAAGCCGTAGATCCCTTAGTAAATTTAAGAAAAATCTCTGGAAACCCTCCAGAAAAATATCACATTTGCACATACTTAGAAAACATTGCTTATATTTCAGGGTGTTTATAGATCCTTGGGAACCAGGAAGCATTTAGGAAAATATGAGCTACGAGATAAGCAATGACTTGATTGGCATTTGAAAAATGAACCAGTTATATAACAAAAATTGTTTACCATTTTGACATAATGTAGATTGGCATTTTACAACTTTTTATTTTTAATAACCTGATACGGAGGTCGTGGTCAAACAATTTTGGCAAAGACTGCCTAACTGTTATCCTCTGGAAGATGAATATCACATACCGTCATGTTAAATGTTCTACAGTAAAGAACACTGGCTTAACTCTGTTTACTCCAGGGCTTCCAGCCGTTAATCCAACGGTTGTCAGAACCCGTCCATGCAGCCTTCACCCAGAGACACCTGCTAAATTGTTTCACAGTCTTTAGATATAAATGGAACTTAGGCTCCAAGGACGTCAAGTCCCTTTGGATCTGCCTTCACCTCTCTCAACCCTCCTTCCTGCGAACCAGGAGATGCGCATTCTGGTCTTACTAACTAGCTGTGTGATCTTGGAAAAATTATGTGCCTCAGAATTCATTTCTGGAAAAGAAGACGGTGACTATCTATACACTGTATCAGTGGTCCTCAAACCCGAATGTTCATGAGAATCACCAAGAAGACTTCTCAGAGCCCCAGCCAGAGTTTCTGAGTGTGAAGGCGGGGCTGAAACTTGAGAACGTGCATTACTGTGGAGTTCCCAGGCGATGCCGCTGCTGAGGGTCCTCGGCCCAAGCTTTGAGAACTGCTGCTCTAGTATGTTTAAGGTCCTGTGAACACTTACACTCTTTAAGTCATTTCTTCTCCAGAGCTGGTGACTAACTCATTGCCTGCTCCTGTTTTGGGTCTGCAGGGCCACACAATTCTCCATGTGTTAGTTTGTATGATGGTCACTATTGGTGTTTTCTAAGGAAGGCTGTTTCATCATTCCTGTTGCTCTTGCCATTTCCCAGCCCTTGTTAAAGGCAGCCTGTCTAATACAAACAAAATCATATAGAACATATGCTTTTGATAATTTATGATACAAATGAGCTTCTTCACAAAACAGACAGACTTAGAGCACAAACTATAGTTTCTAGGGGATGAGATAGTTAGGGAGTTTGAGATAGATAGGTACATATTTCTATATTTAAAGTGGACAACCAACAAGGACCTATACGGTATAACACAGGAAACTCTGCTCAATGTTACGTGGCAGCCTGGATGGGAGGGGAATTTGGGGAAAATGGATACATGTATATGTATGGCTGAGTCTGTTTTCTGTCCACCTGAAACTATCACAGCATTGTTAATCAGTCAATATATTTGTAAACTCCAATACAAAATTTAAAAGTTTTAAAACGAAAATTCAAATGTGTAGAGAGGACACTAATGAAGTATGTCACTGTTGCTGACATGGTATATAGCAAAGTGTTTTTTTTTTTTTTAAATTAGAGGATAATTACAATAGTTTGATGGGTTTTGCTGTACATCAGCATGAATTGGCATTAGGTATACATAGAGTTGGACTGTGAAGAAGGCTGAGTGCTGAAGAATTGATGCTTTTGAACTGTGGTGTTGGAGAAGACTCCTGAGAGTCCCTTGGACTGCAAGGAGATCCAATCAGTCCATTCTGAACAGGATCAGCCCTGGGATTTCTTTGGAAGGAATGATGCTGAAGCTGAAACTCCAGTACTTTGGCCACCTCATGCGAAGAGTTGACTCATTGGAAAAGACTTTGATGCTNTTGGAAAAGACTCTGATGCTGGGAGGGATTGGGGGCAGGAGGAGAAGGGGACGACAGAGGATGAGATGGCTGGATGGCATCACTGACTCAATGGACGTGAGTCTGAGTGAACTCTGGGCATTGGTGATGGACAGGGAGGCCTGGCGTGCTGCGATTCAGGGGGTCCAAAGAGTCAGACATGACTAAGCGACTGAACTGAACTGATACATATGTCCCTTCCCTCTTGAACCACTCTCCCACCTCCCTCCCAATCTCCCACCCCTCTAGGTTGTCACACAGCACTGCCTTTGGGTTGCCTGCATCATACATCGAACTCCCACTGGCTGTCTATTCATATACCCTGAGGAAACCAGAATTGAAAAAGACACATATATACCGATGTTCACCACAGCAGTGTCTACAATAGCTAGGGCATGGAAGCAACTTAGATGTCCATTGACAGATGAATGGATAAGGAAGTTCTGGTACATATACACAGTGGAATTTCTCAGCTATAAAACGGAATGCATTTGAGTCAGTTCTAATGAGGTGGTTGAACCTAGAGCCTATTATACAGAGTGAAGTTAAGTCAAAGATAGTACTGATGATCCTACTTGCAGGGCAGCAAAGGAGACAGAGACATTTTGGACACAGTGTGGGAAGGAGGGGGTGGGATGATTTGAGAGGATAGCTTTGAGGTATATAGCAAACTTTTTTGGATACTACATATTTGATGGATCAAGCCAACATGCAGTTAGACTTGGTAATATGAAGGACCTATTTACATGACATTTCTGTTGGGGGAACACTGCTCTGTTTAATGTGTATGTGAGTGTAGATGCTTCTCAAACATGGGAAGGATTCCCTCTATTCAAAATGCATGGAAACAGCTTCTGCAGCCAGGGCTGGGACAAAGTGATGACATTGATAAAACTTGACTTTGGGGCCCCTTCACTTTGTGTTCAGTCATTTAATAAATATTTACCGATCATTGGCATATAAGGCATTAAGCTAGATCCTCTGGGGGATGCAAAAATAAATCAGATCAAATCCTTGCCTGCAATGGAATTTATAACCTAGTGTGAGACTTAAGATGTGTGCATTTATGGAGACAGTGAGCAGGGCTGCTGCTTTATCGGCTGGGCTCAGTGACAGCAAATCTAATTACTAGCTATGTGACCTTGGACAGTTTATGTAACCCTGTGAGCCTCAGCTTCATAATGGTGGGTGAAATTATGCCCCATAGGATCAATTATGGCTTTATTGTAAAAACCCATATAAAATGCTTTCTGCCATGTTCAGAATATATTATGTATTCAATAAATGTAGCAGTTTTTAAAACTATCATCCTAAAAGTAGAGTGATAAATATAATAGATAATTTTTGAATGCTTATTATGTGTTGGATATTCAACTGAGAATTTCTCAGTTGAATGTATTACTTCATTCGTCCTACACCAACCCTTATTCGTTTTGAAGATGAGAAACAGAATTCAGGGACCTTAAGTAATTGTCCTAAGGTGCTACAGCTTACAAATGCCTGAGCTGGTACTTTAACAACAGCATTCTGTTGCCAGAGCTTGTACACTTAACCACGATGTATAGAGCAACTTAGTGGCTTCCCAGGCAGCTCAATGGTAAAGAATCTACTTGCCAAACAAAGGACATGGGTTCACTCCCTGGGTCAGGAAGATCCCTGGGAGAAGGAAATGGGAACCCACTCCAGTATTCTTATCTGGAAAGTCCCATGGACAGAGGAGCCTGGTGGACTACAGTCTATGGGGTCGCAAAAGAGTCAGACACAACTTAGTGACTGAACAACAACAGCTAAATCAATGCTTGAAGAGGGATAAACAAGATGTTTGAGGAAGTCAGAGGTAGGAGCAAAAACATCTGTCTAGGAGAAACTGCTACTATGACAAAGCCTTAAAATTTGAGCTGGGGCTTGAAAGAGAGGGGATTTTGGCTCTACATGTTCTCACCTGCTCTTTTCTAATTAAACATATTTATTGATTCCATAAATACTATCCAGCACTTATTTTGCATCAGGCATCATGGGATGTCAGAGATGCAGCAGGGAGTAAGAAGGGCACAATATCACTGATTCCGTGTCCTCATACCTTCATGCAACCTCTGATCCATAGTGGGAGGTGCCATTCAATAGACATTTAATGAGTAACTATGAGGGAGAAATTTAGAATGTTATTGAATTTAGGAACTATGAACTCCATCCTGGGCTGTGCTACGTGTCATGGAAGACACAGACATGAAGTGAAGATGTGGGTCTGTTCTGTTCAGTAGTTAGACTTCCCTGGGAAGAACTTTAGGTTTTCTTCATCTTTCTCACAGCTATATATTCCCTCTTGCAGTGGAAATGTTTCCAGTCTGAAATCCATTTATTGGTAGTCAGTTATGAGCTCTGAATTTTTAAATAAACTAATGTCTAGTCAAGGCTATGGTTTTTCCAGTGGTCATGTATGGAAGTGAGAGTTGGACTGTGAAGAAAGCTGAGCACCGAAGAACTGATGCTTTTGAACTGTGGTGTTGGAGAAGACTCTTGAGAGTCCCTTGAACTGCAAGGAGATCCAATCAGTCCATCCTAAAGGAGACCAGTCCTGGGTGTTCATTGGAGGGACTGATGCTAAAGCTGAAACTCCAATACTTTGGCCACCTCATACAAAGAGTTGACCCACTGGAAAAGACCCTGATGCTGGGAGGGATTGGGGGCAGGAGGAGAAGGGGACGACAGAAGATGAGATGGCTGGATGGCATCACCAACTCAGTGGACGGGAGTTGGTGATGGACAGGGAGGTCTAGCATGCTGCAATTCATGGAGTCACAAAGAGTCATAACTGAGCAACTGAACTGAACTGAATGTGATTGGATAACATTATAAAACTATTGACCTTTTTCTGCCCCTCCCCTACTTTTATTTTTGATTGCTGTCTTCTACCATACCCCTCCACTCATGTAGCTAGTTTGGTCCACACATTGCCTAAGAAAATGGATATTACAGGGCAGGAAATAGGGAAAGGTCAGTCTTTCTGGCTCTAGTTTCTAAGAGCCTATTCCCTGAAAGGAAAGGATAGGACTCTTGGCATAATTCACTCCAGTTGGAAAGGCTCCCTGTGCAGAGAATGCCATTAGCAATGTTGGACAATGACTGGGATTAAATTTCTGCTTTATCTCAGCTGTGAATGAGGTATTGAAAAAATATTCAGGTAAATTATAGAAAAATAAAGGTTATTACTTCTTACTTGATGGCATTAGTAGATAATATTGGAATCCATTGCACTGATTCATGCTAAGATTTATAATCCTTGCCAGGTATCTTTTAATATAATATTCACTCATTCAGCAAATATTTCCTGAGCATCTCTCTACTATGTACCAGAGAAGAGGTAGAAACTAGTATGAGAAGTTGGAGCAAGAATAGACACAGTTCTTGCTGAATAATTTTTATTTTCAAGGCAGAAAGTCATTAATCAACTAATTAAACAAATAGATGCAAAATTACAAGTGTGGAAATTGCCACTGAGGAAAAAGATATAGGCACTATATAGCAAGGGGCTCTGACCTTTTCTGAGGGGACTGAGAAGTCTCTTTGGGAAGTGACATTTGAATTGAGATCCTGAAAATGATCAGTAGCTAATTAGGTAAAGAGGAGAGAGTCAATGTTCTTGGCAGATAGGATATTTCAAGCATTTGTGTGATGGCAGAGCCACTAGAGAAAAGTCTTGGTTGGAGGGAGGTGAGAGATAAACTTTTGATCACAGAATGAGGGCAGCTGCTGACATGGAGGTCTTTCCTGGGTGTGAAGACATATTCTGTACGTGGGTGCTGCCTGAGTGTGTCTCCCACTATCTTTGTGTGCGTCTCTCTGAAGCCTCAGAGCTCAAAGTGTCAAGGGCTGAACTCTTCATCTTTCCCCAAATCTGCCCCTGCTCTTGAGTATCCCATCTTGACAAATGATGGCTTTGTCTTTGCATTTTGTATGAGCCAGAACCCTCAACTTCATTCTTTCCTCACCCTTCTTCATCACCTATGTCCAATCAATCTCCAAGTTCCATCAATTCTGTCTCATTAATTTCACTTGCAACTAATTCACTTCACTCCACTCTCACTCCCACTGCCTTAATGGGGGTCAGCACCCTTGCACCTGGGCTCCGTGCATATTGAGCTACTTTACAGTCTTTGGAGAAGCTGCACGTTTCCCTGTCTCCAGGTTTTCATGCATCTTTCCTCTGCCCCGAATCCTTCTTCTTTCCTTCTCTCAGTCTTCAGCTAAGCACTCCTGTTCACCCTCATGATGTCTCTCCTTAGAGAAGCCCACTCTGGCCCTTAGTCACAACCACTATGGAAACTGAGATTGGCTTTTCCTCCTTTGTGTTCACTCTAAAGTACCTTGTGCTTATTCCCATTAGCCAACTGTTTATTTATCTAGATCTGGCTGTCTAACATGGTGGTCACTAATTACTGTGGTATTAAACATTTGAAACATAGCTAGGATAGAGTGAGATACACCGTTTGTGTAAAATACCATATTGCAAAAACAGTACAAAAGATGTGAAATATCAATTAATTTTTTAATACTAGTTGCATTTTGAAATATTTCAGGAAGTCAAATAAATAATTATTAAAATAAAATTCACCTGATGCTTTTTTACTTTTTAAATGTGTACCAGAACATTTAAAACTACAAATGTAGCTCACCTTTGTACCTCGCATCTTATTCCTATTGGATGTCACTGGCCTACATGCTAAACAGCTACAGCAGGGGCCAGCAATCTGTGGCCCATGGGCCAGATCTGTTCTGTCACCTGTATTTGTAAATAAAGTTTTATTGGAGCACAGCCAGGCTCATTCACTTACATATTCTTAGTGGTTCTTTCCCAGTAGGGCAGCAGAGTTGAACAGTTATGATAGAAACTATATGGCCCGCAAGCCTAAAATAGTTACTCTTGGTCCTTTTTAGGAAAAGTTTGCTGACGTCTGTCCTAAAAGGTTGATATTGTATTTTATTCATCACTGTATCTCAAATCATTGCACAATACTTGGCACTCAGTAAAGACTGAGGGAATAAATATCTAACCAGTATATGTTTGTTGAATGAATACAAGTTTGAGATTATAATGACAGGATCGTCACTCACATCAGTTTATCATCCACAGCTTTGGTGACCATGTAACTAAAACTAAAAGTTGAAATATGACCTGATAAACAGTTATATAATGGGACAAAAATCACATACAATATTTAAAGTTAGAACTGCCTGTAAAAACCCAGAATATGTGGTCCCCACTTTCATCATCTTGAAATATCTTTTTTTTTTTTATACCATGCTGTACAGGATCTTAGTTCCCCAACCAAGGATCGAACCCGTGCTCCCTGCATTGGAAGCAGAGAGTCTTAACCATCTGACTGCTGGGGAAGTCCTCATCATGAAATATCTTGACTTTGGAGGAGACAGATATTTTAATTATGCCTGAAAACAGGGTGGGGTGTTGTATAAATGAGAAAGAGAACTGTCTTAAATGTTAGATATTAGGATTAAGGGTTTAGGTCCTAACAACCTTTACTGTCCCATGGGTGCTCTATTGATATTGTGGAAAGGAACCTGAAAACTAGAGGGCAGAGTGATGATGGAGACTAAAGACCAGCAAAGAAAAGACTCCCAGAAAGACAGTATTTCAGTCTTTTTGCAGGGGATCCTGATCCTTCAGAAAGGATTCCCAGATGCAATTTCCCTGTAGGTTCATCCTGTGAACCTACAAGCTTTCTACAGGCATTTTTTTAAAACATTTATTTATTTTTTAATTGAAGGATAATTGCTTTACAGAATTTTGTTGTTTTCTGTCAAACATCAACATGAATCAGCCATATGTATACAGAAGTACCCTCCCTCCTGAACCTCCCTTCCATCTCCCTCCCCATCCCACCCCTCTATGTTGATACACAGCCCCTGTTTGAGTTCCCCGAGACATACAGCAAATTCCCATCTATTTTACATATGGTAATGTAAGTTCCCATGTTACTCTCTCCATACATCTCACCATCTCCTCCCCTCCCCCGTGTCCATATATCTGTTCTCTATGTCTCTTTCTCTGTTGCTGCCTTACAAATAAATTCATCAGTACCATCTTTCTATATTCCACATATATGTGTTAGTACATGATATTTATCTTTCTCTTTCTGAATTACTTAACTGTGTATAATAGGCTCTAGGTTCATCCACCCCATTAGAACTGACTCAGATGTGTTCTTTTTTATGGCTGAGTAATATTCCATTGTGTATATGTACCACAACTTCTTTATCCATTCATCTGTCAATGGACATCTAGGTTGTGTCCATGTTCTAGCTATTATAAATAGTGCTGCAATGAACATTGGGGTACATGTTTCTTTTTCAATTTTTATTTCCTCAGGGTATATGCCTGGTAGTGGGATTGTTGGGTCATATGTTGGTTTTATTCCTAACTTTTTAAGGAATCT
>SJYQ01004363.1:74979-119874 GCA_006410935.1 Redunca redunca | reverse complement strand
ACATCTATTTCTGCTTTACTGACTACGCCAAAGCCTTTGACTTTGTGGATCACAAAAAACTGTGGAAAATTCTGAGAGATGGGAATAGCAGACCACCTGACCTGCCTCTTGAGAAACCTGTATGCAGGTCAGGAAGCAACAGTTAGAACTGGACATGGAACAACAGACTGGTTCCAAATAGGAAAGGGAGTATGTCAAGGCTGTATACTGTCACCCTGCTTATTTAACTTATATGCAGAGTACATCATGAGAGACGCTGGACTGGAAGAAACACAAGCTGGAATCAAGATTGCTGGGAGAAATATCAATCACCTCAGATATGCAGATGACACCACCCTTATGGCAGAAAGTGGAGAGAAGCTAAAGAGCCTCTTGATTAAAATGAAAGAGGAGAGTGAAAAAGTTGGCTTAAAGCTCAACATTCAGAAAATGAAGATCATGGCATCCGGTTCCATCACTTCATGGGAAATAGATGGGGAAACAGTGGAAACAGTGTCAGACTTTATTTTGGGGGGCTCCAAAATCACTGCAGATGGTGACTGCAGCTATGAAATTAAAAGATGCTTACTCCTTGGAAGAAAAGTTATGACCAACCTAGATAGTATATTCAAAAGCAGAGACATAACTTTGCCTACTAAGGTCTGTCTAGTCAAGGCTATGGTTTTTCCTGTGGTCGTGTATGGATGTGAGAGTTGGACTGTGAAGAAGGCTGAGTGCCGAAGAATTGATGCTTTTGAACTGTGGTGTTGGAGAAGACTCTTGAGAGTCCCTTGAACTGCAAGGAGATCCAACCAGTCCATTCTGAACGAGATCAGCCCTGGGATTTCTCTGGAAGAAATGATGCTAAAGGTGAAACTCCAGTACTTTGGCCACCTCATGCGAAGAGTTGACTCATTGGAAAAGACTTTGATGCTGGGAGGGATTAGGGGCAGGAGGAGAAGAGGACGACCAAGGATGAGATGGCTGGATGGCATCACTGACTCGATGGACGTGAGTCTGAGTGAACTCCAGGAGTTGGTGATGGACAGGGAGGCCTGGCGTGCTGCGATTCATGGGGTCACAAAGAGTCGGAGACAACTGAGCGACTGAACTGAACTGAATAGTTTCCTTTGTTTTTAACAGGCAGTTTTTGCTGGAAATGTAAAGCAGCAAATCACGTGGAAATCTGAATTGGTTTGTGTACATAGAAATTAATTCTTATATCTTAAAAATGGCATTGAGAATGAGTGTTAGAAGAGAATTAAGTACATCTTCACACTTTCATCCAAATATACTCCTGCCATTTACTCTCTGTTCACAAATCTGCAGCTGTTAGAAGACACAAAATAGTTCTCTGTTGCTTTCCTCTGTCAAATTGTTGGTGAAAATTATTTTGCAAAATTGAAACATCCAAACTTACCATAGATGAGAATCAAATTTTGGGTCTTGGTTATGCAGCGTCATTTCATCTCATAAGAACCAGTTATTTTTTTAGAAAAATTGTAACATTTCTCAGTGTTGAATTTTTTTCTTTTTTAGTAATTAAAGTTGTAAAAGCAACTCAATATCTTCATTGGGGCAGTTAGATTCCACAGGGCTTTTCTGAAGGGAGACAGAGTTTTCCTTTATTAGAGCATATTTGGGAAGCAAACAAAAGAAGAATGAGTGTGATATTCATTAGCAGCATATGTAATCAGTATAGAAAGAAAATGTTAAATATTTGATAGTTTTTACTTCAGCTGTTTCAGAGAAATGAAGGATTATAAAGTTACTAAGATCACAAAACTGACTCTGTTCGTTCATCCACCTACCCATTCATTCATCTATCTAGCAACAGCTTCTTATTAAATTACATTTATTAAAGTACTATTTGTTGAGCTCTGTGGTAGATGTTATAGAGATATAAGGGAAACAAAAGACATTCATAGGATTCATAGGATTCATAGAATGCTAGGTGTGAAATAATGTTATGGTAAATCAGCACTGTCTTTTTGACATAAAGGAACAGCTTTTAGGTGCTCTGTGTAACTGTATTCACAAAGAATTGTATGGTGAGCCACAGAACCATAGTTCCTAGTCTGATAATTTTCTACTGATACCAGTTGGGTAAGTCAGACATATTTATCTATCTACAGAGCTAGAGAGTAAATAATCCCATGTCATCATGTAAGAAAGTGTGAGGTGACTGGATGTGCCTAATCTATAGGGCTTTGAAAATTATCCATCATTAATCAGGGTAAAAAGGTTGAAAGGTGGACTGGGATGTGGAGCTGGCCAGAGCTCGGAATCATAAATGGTAGAGAAAGGACATTCTAGAAGACCAACAAGAAAGACAAATGCAAGGGGAGAGGAATTAAGCAGGGGAAGGGAAAGAGACAGGTTAGACAATAGTCAACCAAAGTGGTGAGAGTGGCCTTGTGTGGAATAGAGGCCACCATGGGGAAGTTGGTGGGTTGAGGTTGGGTCAGTGAGTTAATGTAAAAACGTTGAATGCCTACTAGTGAGATTGTTTTCTATTAGTAAGAGGCTAAAATGTAAGCCAGGTTTGGGGAAGATTCATGCACTGCACTCCCACTCTGAGAAAGACAGAGGATTCCTTCAGGAGCCAGAGAGAAACCCAAAGGAAAGAAAATCATTCTGGCAAATTAAATAAATATGGCAGTAAGTGTATCATATTTCCTTTTTGCATATTTTTATATTGCATATCACTTCCTGATGTTCGATCAAAATTTACTAGTTTGGTGGGAAAATCTAAATGAGAATATTTGAAGAAACCCACAGAAAACTAGTAACATTGAGGATCTGCACACATTTATTTTCAGAAATAGTCAATTTCTACTCCACTGGAGTTTGAATTTTTTTTTTAAGGTTTTGATATACTGCTCAAATTATGGTTTATGTAGGATGAAATGCATCCTTAAACACTACACTGTCACAGTAATAGCTACAAATCACTCAGAACACCATCACTGGCAGATAGTAAATATTTTATATCTTATTGAAAAATAATATTTTTCTCATAAAGCATTAGAATCATATTCATTTTAGGCTCTTCCCAAAGGTTTCCCTTGAAAAGCATAAAAAATAATTATGCCTATTAGCCAAGGGCTTTTACCAATAGTCTTCGCTTCTTCTGTTCTAGTTCATCTTATCTGACAAATTCTTTCTTTGAGACACAACTGACATACTGAACTAGAGACGACTTTAAACAATAATAATCATGCCTAAAGTTTCATCATGCAAATTTTCCAGTGAATTTTTAGGGTAGGAGTTTTGGGTTTGGATTTTAACTTCCACAGATTTGGCATACCATATTTGGTTCTGTATCATCACTGGGTATTGCCACTGCATGTACATGTGGAATTGGTCAGGGGAAATGGTCTATAGCTCTTTACTTCTTTTCCTTTCTCATTTCTTATAATGTAAGTAGAAAATTTGTGTGTGTTCTCAGTTGCTTCAGTCATGTCTGACACTTTGTGATCCTATGAGCTGTAGCCTGCCAGGCTCCTCAGTCCATGGAATTCTCCAGGCAAGAATACTGTAGTGGGTTGCCATGGCCTCCTCCAGGGGACCTTCCTGACCTGGGGATCAAACCCACATCTCCTGCACCTCCTGCATTGCAGGGGGATTCTTTACCACTGGGCCACTGGGAAAGCCCAAGTAGAAAATTTATATCTACATGTTATGTTCAGTTGCTCAGTTGTGTCTGACTCTGCGACCCCATGGACTGCAGCACACCAGGCTTCCCTGTCCATCGCCATCTCCCAGAGCTTGTTCAGATTCATGTCCATTGAGTCAGTGATGCCAGCCAACAGTTTTGTCCTCTGTCATCTCCTTCTCCTCCTGCCTCGTGCCAACTTTCAGTATTTATCCAGCTCTTTTTATGAATAAAGGAGAATAATAGTACCCTCTTATCACAGTCTAAAAATATGCTTATGTTCAGAGGAGTGTGCATCAAGAAACTTAAATGAGGAGGCAGTCTTCTCTGTCAATTTAGAAAAGGGGGCAAAACATGGAAGTAAAAGATGATGGTTCTGCTGACAACTCATTGGCCAGATCTAGTCACATGACCTACCCACCCAAAAGGAAGCAAGTTATTATAATCTTCTCATGTAATTGGGGGTGAGAGTTAGAAATATTTGCTGAGTAGCACTGAGAATACCACTTATAGTATCAATATTCAGTACACCTGGTTTGTCTCTAGTGAGACAATGCAAAAGTCATATCCAATCAGAGCATCAAAGTCCAACCCTATGATGTCAGGGTGGTGCCAGATGGTCTGGATGTGGCTCCTTTTGATCTTCAGCCCTACTAAAAGATAGATGATCTTTGCCATGCAACACATATACAGAGTGGTAGAATAGGGGCAGGGTGTCTACAACACTACCATTTGGAAAGGGAAAGTAGCTGATTCCTATCAGTCCTAATATAACTGCAGGTTCTAGTCTCCTGGCGATAAGGAAAACTTCTTGGTTAGGTTCTGATGGGCTCCTGGGAAAGGGTTCTTCAGTCCATTGTTCCATGTAGCCCTTGGATCTGCCCTTTATAGGTCTTTCTTTTTCTATCATTTGTCTTTGCTCCATTTGAAAGGTGCACTGCAGAATATACCCTCCTTTGAGGATGAGAAGCTTACACTGAAAATTCCCTCAGAAGCTCACAAGCCCAACTGTTGTTAAAGTTTCTGTCTTTAGACTACAAAAAACTGTCACAGGCATTTTTAGAAGGCTCATAGTTTCTTTGGCTGTACAACTTTCAAAAAATTAATCAGCTTCTTTTTATACTTGATTCTGGTCAATTCCTTCTGCTAAAAACCACATGCACAGTTCTTTACTGAGACATTCCCTCTCTCTGCTTCACCTTTACTGCATTTATCTTAAACTGACCAGGCTTCATTGGAAGAGCCACAAGGTCAGGCTTTTTTGTTTGGCCTATTTTGTCCAAATGAAAGACTAACTAAGTGCCACCTTAACTCATTCAGATGTTTAAGAGTGGGTGTGAAAACTATATCCTTGGTTTATTCTTTGACATATGACTGTATTTTAATCTTTCAGTCTTTTCAACAATTGCTAATAAGAAACAATTGTGTCTTCAAATTATGCTCCCTAAATTCTCTGGACCATCTCTGTTACCCTCTGTACTTGCTTACAAATCACTTAATGGTGTTCTTCACTCATTGCTTTTATTGTCTGTACCTTTTCAGAGCCAGCCAACAACAGTCAACATCTGCTAGAAAAGTTCTCTTTCCCAGTCACCTACTGTAAAACTAGAAGTTCACAAAGTATATTACCTTCCTTTTAAATGACCACAAAGGACATTTTCACAGAATAGATGGTCTGTGCATGAATTGTTATGTCTCTAGCTACAACCAAAGATTCTTTGCTGCTAGCCACCTGACTGCCAACCCAATGTCATATGCCTTAGGTTTCTGATATGGTATTACTCCAGTTCTAGGCATTTATTTTGTATTGACCAGAATAAGAGAGATCTAGTCCTCAGTTTTGTTGGAGAAGGCAATGGCACCCCACTCCAGTACTCTTGCCTGGAAAAATCCCATGGACGGAGGAGCCTGGTAGGCTGCAGTCCATGGGGTCATGAAGAGTCGGACACAACTAAGTGACTTCACTTTCACTTTGCACTTTCATGCATTGGAGAAGGAAATGGCAACCCACTCCAGTGTTCTTGCCTGGAGAATCCCAGGGACGGGGGAGCCTGGTGGGCTGCCGTTTATGGGGTCGCACAGAGTTGGACACGACTGAAGTGACTTAGCAGCAGTCCTCAGTTTTGTAGGTCTCTGAAATTTTATTGTCATCAAATAATTTTGTCTCAATTTGAATGAAATATTCAAACTCATAAGAAATGAATAAAAATGCTGATTTGTTCATTTAAAGTTGAAAGTCTATTTCAGTAGCTAAAATATCTGTTTTCTAACTAGAACATATTCTGAGTCAAGAGGTCCTAGAAACTATTACTTTAATCTGAATATTTCTTGGTTACTAAGTGTTAATGGATTGCTTGATCACGAGTGGATGGATATCACTGTAGAATAATACATCCAGTCTCTAAAGAGACTTGACTTCCCTTGTATCACAATAGAGCTCAGCACTTCATTAAGAGGCATATGAAGAGTTAGATAGGGCTTTCCTCTTATAGCTTATATTCTAGGAGACAGAGACAGACAACAAATGATAAACACAAAATAACACATAATGCAACTGCTTTTTAAATAGTAAGCCTGAGTCATGGAATGGAATGTAACTTGGAGGAGAGAATGGAGGAAGATGCATTACCTAGAATGGCCGGTGAAAGTCATTCTAAAGTGATTACATTAGAGCCAAGACTCAAATGAGGGGGAAGGGAAATCACAGAGGATCTGATGAAAGGACATTCTATGCAAAAGAAACAGCAGATTCAAAAGGCCAGTGGCATGAATGCGCTCAGTGTTTTGGAAGGAGAGAAAGAAGGCCTGGGAATGAGGGAAGCAGTGAAGAAAGAGGTAGCAGTCAAGTCTGAGAGATTGACTGGGGATGTGTTGTGTACAGCTTTGTTGGTCCTGTTCAGGAGTTGGTGTTTTACTCAGTCCAGTGGAACCACTGGAGGCTATTAGCAACAGATAAATTTGATTTGCTTTATGCTTTAAGAAGATCACCTAGGCTGGCTGTTTGGAGAAAGAACTCTGGCAGGAAAAGAGTAGAAATAAGCCACTGAAGCCAAGGTATGAGACATCGGTCACTTGGGTTAGAGCTGGGTAGCAATAGAGATAGTGTTATATAGTGGGATCTTGAAAATATTTTGGAGATAAGAGTTGACAAGTTTCACAGACAGATTGAGAGACATGAGGAAAAGTAAGAAAATGAAGGTTATTTCAAGTTCTTTGACCCAAGAAACTTGGTGGTAGTGATATTATTAACTGTGATAAGGAAGACAGCTAGGGGTAAATCAAGAATTTTATTTTGGACATACTAAATTTGAGGTGTCTATTAGACAGCTACAGAGGCGACGTCAAGTAGGCAGTGGGATATATAAATCTAGAGCCCGGGGGGTGTTAAGAGCTGGAGATAGAGATTCATGAGTCATCAGTACAAAAATGTTATTTTAAGCCATAGAAGAGGATGAGATCACCTAGAAAAGGAATTTGGAGAGAAAGGAGGGTGGACAACAGAGTTCAGGGTTAGCAGAGGAGGAGGAATCAGAAATGGAAATTAAGAAGGAGCAAAGTTGAGGTTGGAGGAAAGTCAAGAGTGAGGGTGTTGTGAAAACCAAGCAGAGGTATTTCTGAGAGAAGGGAAGTCAAGCGCTGAAAGTTGATGAGTGCCCTGGTCCAGCTTCCTGCCTTATGTTTCTCTTGAGCATCCACAGTACCATGCCCATCTCTCTAGCTTTTGATCCTCCTGGGAAGAAGGGTTAGTTTATGATTATGGAACTGTTAATTATTTGTATTATTATTCCCTTTGGTCAGTTATATTAAGAAGTGGGTGAAATGGCATCTTAGTTACTCAGGAAGCACTTGGGTCTCTGCTCCAACATTGACATCACTGGTGGGAACTACTTACTTGCTGGGGGAGGTCATTTAACATCTCAGAGGCTTGGTTTTCACTTTTGTTTCCTGCCAATAACAATGCTCACATTACAGTCTTGTTGTGGGAATTAATTAATATAATGTATACAGGGTACTAAGTTCAGTGTCTGGCAAAAGGTAATTAGATCACAAATGGTAGTTTTTATTAGCTTTTTCCCAGATGCTAATTGGTTAAGTATGGAAATGGTTCACCATTGAGGTATCCTGGGAAGATGAATTGGTGATTGTTTAGGACAATGTTGAAGAAGTGGTATCTACATACTGTTGCTATAGCATAGAAGCCAGTCACTCAAACTCTAATTAAATGCCTCCTGCTGCTCCAGCCCCAACTAGCACGCATTCATCCTTTTGAGTAAGAATGTGTAAAATTCAGATAAGTGATGTTTTAAGAGATTGCTCGTCAACGGTAGAAACGTATCTCTGTGCTTCTCTGTGAAAACTTATCCAGGCCTGTAGGTACATCAGGCTGCGAGGGAGCAGATAAAGTAGGGGTACGGGCCTCTGCAGAACCGAGAGAGGATCGTGAACTTCATTAAAATAAGCAAGCACTTCCCCACCTTCATCAACTCACAAACCTGACGTAGCCTCTGAAGCCCAACAGAGTGGGTCAGGGATATAATTGAGCAAGTGTCTCGGATTCATTTCCCAGAAAATGAGGCTGTTAGCCCTAGCTGCTCTCTGAGAAGTTTTCGTTAAGCTGTGTACAATTCCTCTGAAACTGTTACAGTTCCTCTCACGGTCTCTCTGTACCAGCTCCTGTCGTGGGTGGAGGTGGCTGGGTGGCAGTGGCTGCCCTGGAGTAGGGTAGGGAGTCGGTACTGATGGAGATGTGGCAGTGCCTTCCTCCCAGTCTCTTCCAGGGTGTCTCATCTCAAGTTTTGAAATAGGACTTTCACCGCACCTCCCTTATAAACACCAATTTTTTAGTTCAAATTGACCTGTTCAGTTAATTTTCCCCTGAGAGGAGATATCATGTTGGCCTCATTGTTAAGAAGGTCATAAGCTAACTGAGGAACTAAACCTCAGTTTGAGTCTTGATTCTGTCACTTAAGATCTCTGTGATCTTGATGAAATTGATTAGTTGCTCTAATCCTTGTTCCTCATCTACAAAATGAGACTGATTAATGTTGCTTAGCCTATTGTTTAGATTAATAAATTAACCCATATTAAGGACTTAGCATTATTTACCTAACATTATTGAGTCTTTAGGCTTCCCTGTGGCTCAGATGGTAAAGAATCTGTCTGCAATGCAGGAGACCCGGGTTCAGTCCCTGGGTTGGGAAGATTCCTTGGAGAAGGGAATGTCTACCCACCCCAGTATTCTTGCCTGGAGAACTTCTTTGTGACCCATGGAGTGTCCATGGAATTCTCAGCCAGAATACTGGAGTGGGTAACCTTTTCCTTCTCCAGAAGATCTTTCCAACCCAGGGATCAAACCCAGGTCTTCTGCATTGCAGGTGGATTCTTTACAAGTGAGCCACAAGGGAAGCACAACTGAGTCTCTAATAAATGCTGAGGAGATATTTGTCTCTATTATGTAAGAATAAGGCTTCCCAGGTGGTGCTAGTGGTAAAGAATCCACCTGCCAATGCAGGAGACTGAACAGATATGGGTTCAATCTCTGGATTGGGAAGATCCCCTGGAGGAGGAAATGGCACCCCACTCAAGTATTCTTGCCTGCAAAATTCCACGGACAGAGAAGCCTGATGGGCTACAGTCCATGGGGCTGCAAAGAGTTAGACTCAGCTGAGCGACTGAGCCCATGTAGGAGTACTGAGAAGCTCGTTTTACGAGGCTTCTTCATGTTGTTGTTGTCACTAGTAGTATTTTACATATTGTTGGTGGTTTCAGCATTTTATTCCTTCTCTCTGATGCTCTGAAGAAAAAGATACCATGTTGGAAGCACCTAGGAAACGAACTTTATGATATACTGGAGGAAAATGACACCTCCTCTAGTTTTATATTTATAATAACGGCTAACCCATCAAACAAAAGGTCATCACAGAGGTGGAGTCATTTAACTGAATATGTTTATCTTTAGGGTGTTTTCAGCTGCATGTAATAGAAAACTGACAGAAACTGGCTTAAATAATAAGAAAGTGTATCTCACAAAGCTCCAAGGCCAGAAGTAGGATAAACTCAGCCCGGTTCTGAAGGATCCGCTGTTTCCACATCTATGCCATCCTGTCCTCAAAGGATGGTTGTTCCTTTCAGACTTGTCCCTCTCTGGCCCCAGGTGGGCTGGTAGAATCCCAGGCATCACCTGTAGATACAACCACGTCTAGAGAAACAAGGGCCATTTCCCTCATGTCTTTCCCATAGGATCCTACTGATGACTAAGAAATCACTAGCATTTGCAACCTTCTGAGCCATTCCTATGCTTTTCACTCATACAACAGCTTCGTTAGGCATGTAGATGATCTCAGGAGTTCAGCTCAACAACTTGCCAGCCCAGCATCCCAAGGTCCTCTCTTCCCTTTGTGTCTATCTTTTTCTACATGGGCAATTGCACATTTTAAAGTCTTTACTAGCAGAACCTCATTCCTTCTTCCAATTATTTTTATCAATCTGGGTTATCTGTCACAAGCAGCAGAAAACAACTCTGGCTGATTTAGGCAGAAGACAAATTTACTTTAAATGTACTAAATAGTTCCAGAATGATCCTGAATTGTCTTCTGCTGTAAAGGACATTATGGAGACCCTTGGCAAAATCTGAATAAAGTCCTTTGCAAATTAGATAATAGTATTGTATCTATATTTATTTGGTGATTTTGAAAATTGTGCTGTGATTATATAAGAGAATTTCTTTTTATTGAATACACAATGACATTTTAGGGAAATGATATCCTGTCTCCAATTTACTACTAAGCAGTTTAGGAAAAATACACACACAGACAGAAGGGTAAAGCAGTATAGAGTAATATTAACATAGAGAAGTTGGGTGAAGGGTAGTCAGAGATTTTTTGAACTACTCCTGTGACTTTTTGTGTGGTTTCTTATTAGTTATTTTTAATTGGAGAATAATTGCTTTACAATATTGTGTTGGTTTCTGCCATATGTCAACATAAATCAGCAAGAATTATATCTATGTCCCCTCCCTCCTGAACCTCCTTCTCACCTCCAAACCCGTGCCACCCCTCTAGGTTGTCACAGAGTGTCAGATTTGAGCTCCCTGCATCATACAACACATTTCCCCTGGCTACCTAATTTTACATGTAGTAATGTATATGTTTACATGGTACTTTCTCAATTCATCCCACCCTATCCTTCCCCCAGTGTGTCTACAAGTTTGTTCTCTGTCTGCATCTCCATTTCTGCCCTTCAGATAGGTTCATCAAGTACTATCTTTCTAGATTTTCATATAGATATGTTAATAGATGATGTTTGTCTCTCTCTTTCTGACTTACTTCACTGTGTATAATAGGCTCTAGGTTCATCCCACTCATTAGAACTGACTTAAATGCGTTCCTTTTTATGGCTGACTGTGTTGGTTTTTATATCCAGTGAAAAAATTATTTTTTTATTTGTTTTGCAAAGAGATACTGGCTAAGGTAGCAGTGTTGTAGCAAGTCCAGCAACTTGCTTTAATAAATCACTGAAGACAATGAGGATGATATTTAATGAATAGCTCAGGAGTGGCCTAGATTGCAAGAGGTTCAGACTGAAAAGATTCACAGTCAGAAACAGTGCTCCAGATGACTCCACGGAGCTCAGCCCTGTGGACAGAGCTGTCACCTCCACAGTGTACTGCTGGCCACTGAGGTTTGCACTGCCACTGTGGCTGGTGCGTGGCACTCTGCCCCACCATCAGCACGGTTGCAGCTGCTGCTCACGGATCATCTTTTTACCCTGGCCAACACTGCCAGAGACTTGTCTCAAGGGCCTTTGTATTTTAGTTTCACCACATTAGGTTTCAAGTCTGGGATGCAGGAATCAATTTAAGAGAGTCCAAGTCATGGATCTTTCAGTTCAGTTCAGTTCAGTCGCTCAGTCGTGTCCGACTCTTTGCAACCCCATGAATCGCAGCACACCAGGCCTCCCTGTCTATCACCAATGCCTAGAGTTCACCCAAACTCATGTGCATAGAGTTGGTGATACCATCCAGCCATCTCATCCTCTGTTGTCCCCTTCTCCTCCTGCCCTCAATCCCTCCTAGCATCAGGGTCTTTTCCAATGGGTCAACTCTTCACATGAGGTTGCCAGGTATTGGAGTTTCAGCCTCAGCATCAGTCCTTCCAATGAACACCCCAGACTGATCTCCTTTAGGATGGACTGGTTGTATCTCCTTGCAGTCCAAGAGACTCGCAAGAGTCTTCTCCAGCACCACAGTTCAAAAGTATCAATTCTTCAGTGCTCAGCTTTCTTCACAGTCCAACTCTCACATCCATACTGACCACTGGAAAAACCATAGCCTTGACTAGACGGACCTTTGTTAGCAAAGTAATATCTCTGCTTTTTAACATGCTATCTAGGTTGGTCATACTTTCCTTCCAAGGAGTAAGTGTCTTTTAATTTCCTGGCTGCAATCACCATCTGCAGTGATTTTGGAGCCTTTAAAAATAAAGTCTAACATTGTTTCCACTGTTACCCCATCTATTTGTCATGAAGTGATGAGACCAGATGCCATGATCTTAGTTTTCTGAACGTTGAGCTCTAAGCCAACTTTTTCACTATCCTCTTTCACTTTCATCAAGAGGAGTTTTAGTTCCTCTTCACTTTCTGCCATAAGGGTGGTGTCATTTGCATATCTGAGGTGACTGATATTTCTCCCAGCAATCTTCATTCCAACTAGTGCTTCTTCCAGCCCAGCGTCTCTCATGATGTACTCTGCTTATAAGTTAAATAAGCAGGGTGACAATATACAGCCTTGATGTACTCCTTTTCCTATTTGGAACCAGTCTGTTGTTCCATGTCCAGTTCTAACTGTTGCTTCCTGACCTGCATACAGATTTCTCAAGAGGCAGGTCAGGTGGTCTGGTATTCCCATCTCTTTCAGAATTTTCCACAGTTTATTGTGATCCACACAGTCAAAGGCTTTGGCATAGTCAATAAAGCAGAAATAGATTTTTCTGGAACTCTCTTGCTTTTTCTATGATCCAGCAGATGTTGGCAATTTGATCTCTGGTTCCTCTGCCTTTTCTAAAACCAGCTTGAACATCAGGAAGTTCACGGTTCACGTATTGGTGAAGCCTGGCTTGGAGAATTTTGAGCATTACTTTACTAGCATGTGAGATGAGTGCAATTGTGTGGTAGTTTGAGCATTCTTTGACATTGCCTTTCTTTGGGATTGGAATGAAAACTGACCTTTTCCAGTCCTGTGGCCACTGCTGAGTTTTCCAAACTTGCTGGCATATTGAGTGCAGCACTTCCACAGCATCATCTTTCAGGATTTGAAATAGCTCAACTGGAATTCCATCACCTCCACTAGCTTTGTTTGTAGTGATGCTTTCTAAGGCCCAGTTGAGTTCACATTCCAGGATGTCTGGCTCTAGGTAAGTGGACACCGTCATGATTATCTGGGTCGTGAAGATCTCTTTTGTACAGTTCTGTGTATTCTTGCCACCTCTTCTTAATATCTTCTGCTTCTGTTAGGTCCAAACCATTTCTATCCTTTATCAAGCCCATCTCTGCATGAAATGTTCCCTTGGTATCTCTAATTTTCTTGAAGAGATCTCTAGGCTTTCCCAGTCTGTTGTTTTCTTCTTACCTAGGCACAAATCTGGCTTGTAAAAATGACCATCAGGAAACTTCAGTCTCTAGAGTAATACACAAGTCATCGTGCCTTGCCACAAAGGGAGGGATTCTTCAAGGAGGAGTGGATTTCAGACACCACACAACCCACAAGAGTGACAAGTGTCTGTTGTGCGATAGGGTTTGCAGTCCTCTCCCTTAAGGTGTCAGAATTCTGGATGTTGTTCCACTGAAGGTGGGAGCAAAAGAAAATGTGTCTCTTTCAAAGTGGAAAGAGTGAATTATCCACAGATGTTGGACTCTAACTGGCATGTATACTCACAGTGGGGGTTAATATGGAAGAAATTACTCTTGGTGAGATTTAACTACCCTCTGACATTACATGGAAAAACTGAAACTTTTGTTTTCAGTTGGATTTCATTTATTCTCGATATTCTTTATTCTGGACATTGTTTTTTTTCATTCTGTCTTGCATGCTTTTTAAAATTTTCCCCTCTTCTTTTCTTTTGGTAAAGATGATTTGGTTATTTTACATAAGGCTTTTCCTTTTGTCTCAGAAGATACTCAGTTGTTGTCTCTCAAAAAGAAGATCCAGTCCACAACTCTAGTCCAGTATTTAGTGCAAAGCAGAGACTCTACACACTTTTGTTTCTTACTCAAACCTTGTTTTATTATGTAATATAAATGTGTATAACATAATATTGAGGTCTTAAGTTCTAATCATCTAATAGTGTGTTAAGTGCTGTCTGTGCATTAAGCATTAAGGATACTTTTTTGCTCATATCTAGTTGGAAAAGAAAGACTCATACTTCAGTTAAGGAAAAAACAGCAGTGTCGTATAATTCTTAAGAGCATAATATTTTATTTTTATAAATGCTCCCAGTAAAGAAGTGATTAGAGGAAAGTAGAAAGATATGAGAAATTGTACTTTAAATGTATTTGACATTTAGTTGGAATTGTTATGTTATTTGATGGTCCAAAGTTTCTTCAGAGGGATCGAGGGAATTTTAACGTTTCATTTGGCAGTCAGATCTGGAGATGAATTTAACTGGCCTTCAGTAGTCCTGGACTGTTCCTGAGAGAGAGAAATGATTGAGAGGGAGGGGTGGAGAGGAAGAAGAAGCCTTTACTTACACTTCTTCAGGGATGATTCAGGTGGACAGTCTGAATTATGGGTCTTATTGGCAGCAAGTCAGTATTGCCAGAGTGGATTACTGCAAGATGCTTTAGCTGGGGACCACTTTGAAAACCACTCATCAATTATACTTGGTATCTGGCATAGTAGCATGGAGTACCCTTGATGGCTTTTGTCCAGGAAATTTGAAGAAACCTGTTGTGTCTGATCTCATCTAACCACCTCTTCCTTCACGGATGACCCTTCTTACCTTATAGACCTCAACTGTTGCTCCCAGACCTGCCAGTCCAAGCTATATATCAATTATTAAAGCCCAGTGCAGGACAGTGACTTTATAAATAGTCTCAGCAATGATCAAGACCAACATTAGTATCTGTTAAACCACTGAGTGATTCTGTGGTCTCTAGTCCAAAGTAAAAGGATCAAATTTGAGATTTCTAGATACCTTTACATTAGGGTAAAGCAAAAGTCCAGACTTTTTCAGAATTAATTTGGCTATGGCTGTTGCTTATTTGGGGCTTTCTCAGTGGCTCAGCTGGTAAAGAATCCCCTTGCCAGTGCAGGAGATAAAAGAGACATAGGTTTGATCCCTGGGTCAGGAAGATCCCCTGGAAAAGGAAATGGCAACCCACTCCTGTATTCTTGCATGTGAAATTCCATGGACAGAGAAGACTGGCAGGCCACAGTCATAGTTAAGAACTACAGCTGGTGAACTTATTCACAAAACAAAAACAGACTCACAGACTTAGAGAATGAATTTATGGTTGCCAGAAAGGGAGGATGGGAGAAAGTGATAGGGAGTTTGGGATCAACATGTATACTTTGGTATATTTAAAATGAATAACCAACAAGAATCTGCTGTGTAGGACAGGGAGCTCTGATCAATGTTTTGTGGAAGCCTGGATGGGAGGGGAGTTGACGGAGAGTAATACATGTGTATGTGTGCCCGAGTCCCTTTTCTGTCCACCTGAAATTATCATGACGTTGTTATTCAACTATATCTCGATATAAAATAAGATGTTTAAAATTAAAAAAAGAGAACTAGAATTGAGTAACTACAAATAAGAAAAAATGTTTTTACTCATACATCTCATAAAAATGGGAAAATATCCATGTCATATCTTCTTTCTCATAGCTTCCTGTTCCTTCATCCCATAGCTGTTCTACACAGGGCAATTCTCCATATTCTCTGTCCCCAGTCCAGGCCACTTACTTTCTTCTCTGTGGCCTCCCTTCAGCCTTGGTCCTTATTGTGTAGACTGACTTAGTTGCTTTGGCTTAGTCCTTCCTCCTACCTTCTCTTTCTGGGCCTGCCCCTCTGCAGCCATATCCCAGATTCTGCATGACAAATGTTCTAGTACCTGGACTGGGAAAGACTCCCGAGCAGAAGAGGTGAAATAGGGGGGAAAACAGGAAACACGCACTCCTAAAGCTTGTTGCAGTTGCACATGGCAGAGTTGATTACATGAAATGAATGATGTTTCTCGGTTCCTAACTTTAAAATCATTTAATATGCCTCCCAGGTAGTTTTCTGATTTGGAAAGCCACAGAAGAAGAAAAAAGAAAGAAAATGTGTAATGCTTTCTAGAATTCTTTTGTCAGAATTCTGCTTCAAATTGTGGAAACAAATTTGCCAGTGAATCTGATTCTGGATGTAGTTTCATGAATAGAAAATCTGTCTCTTCTATCTGCACTCAGAGTTGATGGGCTCCTGTGAATTTTCGCACCTGTGCTCACCAGGCAACGTGCTTGACATGGGTGAAATGGGAATATAAAGGTGCGTCCCATCTTCAGGACTGACTGCCTGATGGACAGACAGAGGGGTGATTGCAGCATGTGAAGAAAAATGTACCAGTGGGGTTGTATGTATCGGGCACTGGGAACACAAGGTGGGAAGCATCTACATTTGTCTGCAGGAGGTAAACCTTAAATCAACTCCCCCCAAATGAATCATTCTGCATTACACCGAAAAGGAAGGTATGAGAAGACATAAGAGGCAGGAAGAAATGGAGCTGAAAGAAAATAATTGAAACCAAATGTGACTGGTCAGGTTCCCTTCAGTCTATACAGTAAGGGATCTTGGTTTTCCTCATGGGGAGTTCAGAAACTTTTGAATCACTTCTACAGTTACCATAGCAGTGATTCTCAGTGTGGCCTGCTGGCTAACTGGTAGGCTCAGAGGTTTTCTTTTTGCTGGTAGAGTGCCAATGAACAGTGTACCTGGCTTCCCTGTGTATCAGTTTTCTCATCTATGAAATGAGGATATCCCCTTTCCCAGGGTTGTAGTGAAGATTTAATTCATCCCCTGGAATGAGGGAGACCCGGGTTCGATCCCTGGGTCAGGAAGATCCCCTGGAGAAGGAAATGGCAACCCACTCCAGTACTCTTGCCTGGAAAATCCCATGGAGGGAGGAGCCTGGTACACTACAGTCCATGGGGTCGCAAAGAGTCGGACACGACTGAGCGACTTCACTTTCACTAAGGCATTTAGAACTGTACCTAGCGTAGATATTAGAGTGAAAAAAGAAAAAAAAATGAACTGTTTTGTGCATTCTCTTTCAAACATCAATAAATTGAATGTTCTGCAACATTCCAAGTTTTGATCTTCTAACAGGGTTGGCCTTGGGAGTAATTAGGTCAATCAGACAGCTATCTGTATGTTGCAAGAAAGGTCATGTCAGCTGTCCTCTGTTCTGCCATGTCTCCCCTATTTAGGAAAGTTGTGATACCTGTTGGTTAAACATTACTAGTATCTGAAGATAGTTGACAATTAAATCATTATTAAGCACTAATATCTGGATGTAATAAAGTTATCAGAGATGAGGACATAGCCTAGAGAGGATGGATCACAAACCTGGTAAGCTAAAGGCACAACATGAAAAATAAAGGAATAAAAATTAATTTTTGTTTGTAGCATAATATATGATTTAAACTTTGTTCACGATATAAATATTAATTATTGTTTATGAAACACTTTAACGTTATCTCGTTAGTTAAATTTATCTTAAGAGATGTAGGTAGAGCATCTTTCACTATTAAGAATGTATCCAAAATAAGAAAATAAAGGCACAGGTGAATACTAGTCTGGCAACTTTTTTTCCAAGTGTCCCTTCTCTGTATGTAGCTCTACAGTGTTTTTATTGATAAGGGAGGAAAAGTCTAAAATCCACTTTGGAGAGTTTCTGGTAGTGCATTTGCTATGAAAGTGAAAGTGTTAGTTGCTCAGTCGTGTCCGACTCTTTGAGACCCCATGGGCTATAGTTCACCAGGCTCCTCTGTCCATTCTCCCATGGACAGAGGCAAGAATATTGGAGTAGGTTTCTATGTCCTACTCCAGGGGATCTTCCTGACCCAGGGATTGAATTTGAGTCTCCTGCACCTCCTGCATTGGTAGGCATATTCTTTACACACTGCACCACCTGTATTTATCAAGAAATTGTAGTCACTGGTAGTATCTGCTGCCTAGGGTGGAGAACTTACTTGGGATGTATATATTACTCATGGTTACAGGCTAGCCTGTTATAACAAGGCTTCAGAGTTGCTACCTTATGTTTGTAGACACATAACAACAACAATGGACAAAGAAATGGACTCAGAATTTATTTCACGAATATTTCTGTAGCCTAAATTGTGTGTAGAGTCACCATGGTGTGGCTCAAGGACCTTACAGATAAATTGAGAAGGTGTAAATTGCACATATAAAGAGTTCAGTAAAAAAAAATAAATGATGAAAGAAAATAAAACATGAAAATATCTTTAGGTAACATACTTTCTAAAGTGACTATGAGTTAAGTGGTAATGAGTGACTGGCAGAACATCTCATAAACTCAACTCCCACTTTAAAATATGTACCCTGTGCTCAGGAGGCTATAAATCTCTTATGACTGAACAAAACCATTATAGAATAAGCATGTGGAGAGAAAAGAGAGACCTAGATGAAGACATCAGAGCATAAGCTCCATGAATTCAGGGGAAAAACTTGAATTATTTGCCGAATCTCCAGGGCTTAGTATAGACCTTACTAGATGCTCAAAAAATATTTGCTCATTTAATGGGTGAGTGGATGCATGGATAAATGCCAGAGACAGTCATAGAAATGAAAGAGTATATTATAAAGTACTCCAAGATGGTGCAGTATCTTTTAAAGTTTTTATTCTCTGCATGTAGCACATAATAGGTGTTCAATAAATGTAGTGGAAGGAAGAAAGGAAAGGAAGGAAGATGGGAGTGAATATCATAGGATAATAAGACTGAAGGGAAATTTGTAAAGTTGTTGGCCTTTCACTTAAGAAAAGGTCTGAGTATGGAACCAATGTAACCAACCAATCAAACAAAAAGCCTCATAGAAGTGACATTTAAGTGTTAATCAGTCTAACAGAAAGAAGCAAGGGGCTAGAGTTTGAGAAAGTTCTGAACTGAAGTCAGTTTGAATCCTAGCTTTGCCAGTTTCTCCGTCTATGACCTTATACAAGTTATACAAGTTATTATACTAATTGGGTTCTCATCTCTGCAAGCGGAATTACTGTGCTACAAAATTTTTATAAAGATTAAAGGTGGTATGTTAAAATGTGTTCAATAGCATAGTAAATGTTTATATAAAGAAAGAAATTCCTCAAATATGGTGAACTGCTAAATGTTAATAAATATACTAAGGAAAAATTTTATTTCCTTATTCTCTAGGCTAGAATACTGGAGTGGGTAATTTTTCCCTTCTCCCGGGGATCTTCCCAACCCAGGGATCGAACTCAGGTATCCCACATTGCAGGCGGATTCTTTACCAGCTGAGCCATAAGGGAAGCCCAAATGTTAATAAACATGCTAAGGAAAGATTTTTCTCTGGAATATTTTAGAAGGAGAAATGCTAACTAAAATTACAAGTATCTTGTCTTAAAATTTAATTTATGGAAAACCCTAGTTCTTTTGATTGGTGGCATGTCTAAGAGGATTTTACATACTAGTGAAAGTGCTTTAAAAATAATATAACGTGATAGTGTAAATTATCTGTCATGTTGTGCCACAAAAATTCTTCAATATTTAATTAAATGCTCTGATAACTGAGAATTCAAGAATTGCCAAGAACACTCATTGAGGGTATAGACTAGTGGTCAGAGGACTTTGGCTGTCAACTCCAAAGCCAAACTTTCTCTCCTGGTTCAGATTACTGGGAAAACTTGGAAGGAATGGCTCCAGCTGCTATAATAGATGCCTAGGGTTTCAGCAGGAAGTGTAGACATTAGTGTCTGTTTTCATGTACTGCCCTATCTGAGTTCCAGGATAGGTTTTTTTGGAGAGTCAGTAATAGAAGGAAATGAGAAGCCTGTCACAATTAACAGCCCAGGAGTCTCTAGGGGTTGTGTCAAGGGTAGCCTTCAATCCTGCAGGGGTTACAGCTATGCCAAGAGAAATGTAAAGTTTTAAAAATATTAAATAAATGAGAACAGTCCTTTTAGTTTCTTATACTATACATAGTGCCAGCTCTGGGCTCAGGGACAAATCCACTGACAAATGATTAATATCAGGGAGAACCACCCAAATCCAGAGACATGCATAATTCTGCCTCCGTCTGTTCTTGGTTGGCAATCACTTGGATAAGACACAGTCACTTGGATAGGATATACCAGCCAGGTCAAGTGTGGCCATGGCAAAAGTTGATTTCCAGTTTATCCTTGCCAACAGTGTTCTGTAATTTAAGAGATCCCAGTGGGGTGGGAGATTTGTTTTCTAGACACTGTCTTTGGGAGCTAGGATGACAGTTTCTCTCTCTTGACCCTTTAATGCAATTTGGTCAAGTCACACAAGAAAATATCCAGGCACCTTGCCCCCAGGTCTCCCTCTGCCTTCTCTGACCTAAAGTAACCCCAGCACTCAACTAAAACCAGAAACATAGAAAAAAAAATTACAGCTAGCAAGGTCCGTTATGGTGATCCAGTTACCTACTCACACTTTGTTTTACAGAGGAAAAAGAGGAGGACTTGGGAGGTAATGTAGTCATGTAACTGGCTTGTGATCAGAACCAAACTAGAGCCCCAAACTCCTGGCAACCAGGCTAAAGTATTTTCCAGCATTCACAGCTTGAGAAGCAGGATGCTCTGAAGATGTTGAGTTGAGTTGCAGAAAAGAAGGAAAATAGGGAAAGCCTACAAAGATAAAGTTTGAGCAAGAGATATTTGCAGACTGAATGCAATTTTAAAAAACAAAAAGAATTTAATATGCATTTGCATGATGTGAAAATTAAAGGAATCTGTTAATGTTCTGTTGTTGTTGTTGAGTCACTAAGCTGTGTCTGACTTTTTGTGACCCCATGAACTGCAGCACACCAGGCTTCCCTGCCCTTCACTATCTTCCTGAGTTTGCTCAAAATGTTAACGTTTAAATGATATTAAAAGGAGTAAGCACTGATGGCCTTCCAAGGAGATGAATGAATGAATGGACCAAAGATTTCTTTGTCTTGATAATTCTTGTCCTGAAAAGTCTGGTACTGAACTAGGTCAGGTATATAAAAAAGAGACAGAGTCGTGATCCTCATGGGTTTGTATCCATTGGACAGCAGACACATGAACCATTGTGGGGAGCAACTGAGTGGGATCCAAAGATCTGAGTCTGTCTGCATAGGCCTTCTCTATTGTGAAAGGAAAAAAAAATGGAACTGAAAAAATACTGGAAATTTCACCTTGTGCTTATCAAGAATTGCTGAAGATTTAAGTTATATGGGTTGTTGTTGTTCAGTTGCTCAGTTGTGTCTGACTATTTGCAAACCCCACTATGCTAAAGACTTTGACTGTGTGGATCACAAGAAACTGTGGAAAATTCTGAAAGAGATGGGAATACTAGACCACCTGACCTGCCTGATTTGTATGCAGGTCAGGAAGCAACAGTTAGAACTGGACATGGAACAACAGACTGGTTCCAAATAGGAAAAGGAGTACGTCAAAGCTGTATATTGTCACCCTGCTTATTTAACTTATATACAGAGCACATCATGAGAAACGCTGGGCTAGAAGAAACACTAGCTGGAATGAAGATTGCCGGGAGAAATATCAATAACCTCAGATATGCAGATGACACCACCCTTATGGCAGAAAGTGAAGAGGAACTAAAAAGCCTCTTGATGAAAGTGAAAGTGGAGAGTGAAAAAGTGGCTTAAAGCTCAACATTTAGAAAACTAAGATCATGGCACCTGGTCTCATCACTTCATGACGAATAGATGGCGAAACAGTGGAAACAGTGTCAGACTTTATTTTTAAGGGCTCCAAAATCACTGCAGATGGTGACTACAGCCATGAAATTAAAAGACGCTTACTCCTTGGAAGAAAAGTTATGACCAACCTAGATAGCATATTCAAAAGCAGAGACATTACTTTGCCAACAAAGGTCCATCTAGTCAAGGCTATGTTTCTTCCAGTAGTCATGTATGGATGTGAGAGTTGGACTGTGAAGAAAGCTGAGCGCCGAAGAATTGATGCTTTTGAACTGTGGTGTTGGAGAAGACTCTTGAGAGTCTCTTGGACTGCAAGGAGATCCAACCAGTCCATTCTAAAGGAGATCAGCCCTGGGATTTCTTTGGAAGGAATGATGCTAAAGCTGAAACTCCAGTACGTGCGAAGAGTTGACTCATTGGAAAAAACTTTGCTGCTGGGAGGGATTGGGGTCAGGAGGAGAAGGGGACGACAGAGGATGAGATGGCTGGATGGCATCACTGACTCAATGGACGTGAGTCTGAGTGAACTCCGGGAGTTGGTGATGGACAGGGAGGCCTGGCATGCTGTGATTCATGGAGTCGCAAAGAGTTGGACACGAGTGAACTGAACTGGACTGCAGAACACCAGGCTTCCCTGTCCTTCACCATCTCCTGGAGTTTGCTCAAGCTTATGTACATTGAGTCAGTGATGTCATCCAAACATCTTGTCCTCTGTCATCCCCTTCTCCTCCTGCTTTCCATCTTTCCCAGCATCAGCGTCTTTTCTAATGAGTCTCCTTTTTGCCTCAGGTGGCCAAAGTATTGGAGTTTCAGCTTCAGCATCAGTCCTTCCAATGAATATTCAGGACTGATTCCCTTTAGGATTGACTGGTTTGATCTCCTTATAGTCCAAGGGACTCTCAAGAGTCTCCTCCAATACCACAGTTCAAAAGCATCAATTCTTCAGTGCACAGACCTCTTTATGGTCCAATTCTCACATCCATACATGACAATGGGAAAAACCATAGCTTTGACTATACAGACCTTTGCTGGCAAAGTAATGTCTCTGCTTTTAAATATGCTGTCTAGGTTTGTCATGGCTAACCAAATTATATGAGAATAGCTCTAAATTCCCTGGGATAGGCTGATCAGTGGAAATATCACACATCCTCTGATTGTCTATGAAGCTGATTCAATCAGCCAGCCAACTGGTCAACCATTCTGTTAATGGTCAGTTCAATCCAAATGGTTAACTGGTGGGATATGATGAATATAGCCATTGTGTCTCCTCATCTGTAGGTTCTGGGCAATGCCAACTTCCCGTCCTAGTCCTCTGAGCTTATGATGTTGATATGTACTATCTTACGTGGTACATCTACAGAGTCTATTTTAAATGAAAAGTGGTAAGATTTGGCAGTAATCCAGTTTTGAATAGGGAGCCTACCACTGAACCAGGTAGGCTCCAGACTAGACAAATTATGGAAAAATGTTCTTTAGAATAGTGCCTAAGGTTGCAGGCTTCACGTATAGACTGACTAGTTTAAACCATGGCAGCATCCTTTACTGGGTCTTTGAGCTAGTCAGTTAACCTTTTGCTGTGCCAGTTTTCTTATCTGTAAAACATAGGAATAATAATTCCCCTCTCCTCAGAACACTGTAAAGATAAAATTAGGGAATATTTACAAAGAGCTTAAAAGAAGATGTAACACAAAATAAATGGCTAATGTTAAGTGCTAATATTATTAGTCAATTTATGCTAGTGGTTAACATTAATATTATTTAAATGTAGAAAACTATGTTGACATAAGTCAGTTACAGATGAACATGCTATATATATTCTTTAAAAATGTATGCAATGATATAGAAAAATGATATAAAATTATTAGTGGTAATTATAACATTACTAGAAGCAGTGATTGAAGAAATATTTTCTGGCTGTCTTTTGGGTTATTCAGTCTTCTTAGGACACCAGGTAACAACTAACTGGAAACTTGGCATCATCTGGCTTTTTCCTTGAGGTTTAATCAGAAGGTAGTTGACGCTGGTTCAGTGGGCACAACAGTGCAGTGGTAGATACCGTGGAGCCTCTACTCTAAGCTCAGAGGTGGAAGAAACAGGTCAAATATGGCTCCTGTCACCAAGGTCTATATAGAATAATGAGGGAAAGAACATTTACACCACTGGCTGTAATCCAAAGAGTAAGAACCATACTATTTTCTCAGAGAAACCCACCTTTGGTTCTTTTAACTACGCCATCCACCCCCATGTTTATCCTCCCTTCTCTTTCTCCACCTCATTTAGGAATCCTTATTGTACATTGACAAACCGCATGTTCTTATCTTTTGTAGCCTTTGTCGTCATTGTAATTTAAAAAATATATTTTTACAATTTAAAGTTTAAAGTTGTCCCATCCCACTTGACAATAACTTTCCAAAAGCCAAGACCACATCTTCCCTTCTTGCTGCTAAGTCTTCAATCCTTAGCACAAGGCCAAGTGCAAAACTACTTTATAATTTTCATTGAGAGAATAAAAGTGGAGAGTTCTGAATAGTAGGACTGGGGAAAGGTCCACAGGAGAGGAACTGGGTCTTAAGGTAGCACAGAGAGATACCATGGAGGAAACACAATCCAAACCTTTAAAACCAACTGCCTGTTCCCAAATAACTGTCTGACTTGTTCCTACCACATGGGCCCTTGTTTGCTTGAATTGTGTAATCATTTTGACATTTTGGAGAAATATTTACTAGACAAAATAAGCCTACTGCTCCAACTGGGTCAGGCATCTGAATTCAACTGTTATTTCCTCCAGTCAGGAGCTCTGCCCATGCAACTACATTCACCTGGCCGTCAGCAGCCACATTTGCATGAAGTAGCTCCATCCATTCCCACTGAGCTGTTGTGGGGACTGAGCTGGTACGTGAGGGGGAATCCTGTTGTCAACTGCAGGCACATATGAGCCCTGCTTATTAGTATTCTTGGACATAACTGTATTTGCAAAAGTAATAACCACAGTGAAGCAAACTGCTCTTAACAACTGCCTGTCATCAAAGGAGGTGCCATAGAAGTCCCAGCAAGTGGCAAGCTGATGTGCTTTACAAACCCAGGTTCTCAGAGAACCTGGGAAGCAGCTCCTCAGCAAGACAGGAGCATGCCAGCTTTCCGTCCCTCTGAATCTGGGCCAGGTCTGATGCCTGAATTTCATGGATGATAATAAAAGCATTGACATTAAATATGTTGTCAGGAAAACAACCTATTCAGGGTAAGATATTATGGCACAGCAGTCCCCAAACAATATGTGTTTTTAAAAATATGCTTAAAACTCCAAGTGCTTTGTGTGGCTGCTTTGCAAAATTACTAGAGCTGAAGTATTTGTATTTTAATGTTTATCCCCAAACTGACCTGCTGTTTTCAAATTGCCCAGGAAACGAATGTTGAAAATGGAAGGAAACCAGCACAAACTACATTTAGAAATGCAGTGTTAGTGAGGCAAGCTGCAGGGTTCTGATACCTTAACAGCACCATAAAATGCTCATAATTAAATAACTGTTTTTCTTAACATAGCCATTCCTGTTTTTTTCCCCCAGCCACTTATGTAAAAGCATTTAATGTTCATTCTTTCATTACCAACCAGAGACTCTTGTAAAGAGGTAACTGGTCCCAGAAATTGTTAAAAATGTTTTAATAATGGTGTCCTTTACAAAGGAGAAAATGTATTAGAAAACAAAGTCAGCCTCTAGATATTTCCTGTGGTTATTCTTATTGGCAGTTGGCCCACAAATGATTTCTATGGAAGGATGTTGTGCCATGGAGCTACTACACGAACAAAACTGCTAAAAGCAATAACAAAATGCAGGCGGATTATCAGTGTCCCAGACACAATGACAGAACAAGAGGCTGCCAGCAGCTGAAACAAGAGTGACAGATTTGCTGGGGAGCCAGAAGGTGGAGCAGCTAGGCTTCCAAATTCAGATGGTCCGTGACTTACAATGGTTTGACTTGTGATTTTTCAACTTTGTGATGGTGTGAAAGTGATATGCATTCAGTAGAAACCATACTTTGGGTTTGGAATTTGATTTTTTCCCCCAGGCTAGTGATACACAGCATGATACCCTCTTGTGATGCTGGGCAGCATCCAGATCATGAGGGCAGATACCGTTCTCTGTCCAGACAACCATTTAGTCTTTGGCTTTCAGAAGGGTTTTCAATAACTTACATGAGACAGTCAACATGTATCATAAAATGGGCTTAGTGTTAGATGGTTTTGTCCAACTGTAAGCTAATGTAAGTGCTTTGAGCACATCTAAGATAGTTGAGGCTAAACTGTGATGTTTGGCTACACTTTTGACTTAGGGCACTTTCAACTTGAGATGGGTTTATCTGGATGTAACCCCATCGTAAGTGGAAGAAGATCTGTAATTAAATGGGAGGCATAAAGGAAGTGGGACCAAAAACAAGCTAGGACTTATAGTCCTCCTACCATGTACCAGCATAATTCTTACAGTATTTTGAAAGCCTCACATCAACTGTGTATGATGAATATGCAGCGGGCACTGAGGTAGCTTAAGTAACCATCGCAAGATTGCACAGGTAGGAGCTGGCAGAGCTGGGATCATGTCTTCTATCTGTGTGACTTAATCCTATTTATTCTCTGTTATTCAGTGAATAATATTGAGAGAGCAAGTTAAGCTATTAAGGGTTGAATGAAAGGGGGAAGTGATCTGAGGCAAGTGGAAAGTGCTGTACACTGTTACTTCTCCAAGTATGGTCCTGCATCACTTGACTCAGAATCACGCAAAGACTTGTTAAAAAATCAAAAATGGAGTTAGAATCCCTAGGTGTGGGGCTCAAGGATATAAGGATTTTCATTTTCCCCTAAGAACATAAAGTGGTTTCTCATGCCTGTCTGGGAACCAACCATAACCACCAAAACACCTTAATTTGTTCTCTGTACTTACCTTAATAGGGGTATTCTCCAAGAAGATATCTCCCATGGCACTGTTTTTTAGTGAAACACATTTGGAGAAGCTGGTTTATACTTAATGCAATTACAGACTCCTCTGACTCATCTACTGTGTGAAAGGAAAAGTCCTAGAAATGTGAATTTGAGGTTACTGTAGATTTCTGTGGTATGATGGGCATCTATAAGAGTCATTCTATAAGTGTTTATGTTCCTATACCCAAATGGAAGATCTGTTTTCAGCTCAAACTGTAATCAGCTAGTAATTTTCCCCACATGAATGATGTATTTATTAGTTGTCTATTGCTGTGTAACAAATGACAAAACTCAATGACTCATAACAAAAATCTTATGAATATGAAAGACGCTATGAGGAATGAAAACACCAACCTGAGAAGATTATATATGATTTAAATCATCCAACATTTTTGAAATAACAGAATTATAGATATGGAAAACAGATTAGTAGTTGCCAGTGGTTAGGGATGGTGTGCAGGATAGATGTGACTCTAAAGTAGAGGCACAAGGTATATCTTCGTGGTGATAGAGCGGTTCTACATCTTGATTGCCATGGTGGTTATACCACATACACAGTGGCTAAGATGACATAGAACTCTACCCTAAATGGTACCTGTTTTTGTTTTTTGTTTTGATACTGTGCTAAAGTTATGTAAGATGTAACTATTGGGGTGAAGTGTACAGGAGGCCTCTCTGTGCCATTCCTGAAATTTCCTGTGAATATATAATTATTTTAAAATAAAAAGTTTTAAAAAATAACATTAAAAAACCCATGAAAGTGAAAGTAGTGAAAGTCACTCAGTTGTGTGTGACTGTTTGTGACCCCATGGACTGTAGCCCTCCAGGCTCCTCTGTCCATGGAATTCTCCAGGCAAGAATACTGGAGCGGGTAGCTATTGACTTCTCCAAGGGATCTTCTCAGCTCAGGGCTCAAACTGGGGCTCCTGCCTTGCGGGCAGATTCTTTGCTATCTGAGCCACTAGGGAAAACCCATAAACAGTGATTATTTCTTAGCCCCATTGATCAGGAATAGAATGGTGGGTGTGTCTGGCTCTGGGCCTCTTGTGAGTTTCCAGGGAAGTGGAGGACTGGAGCTGAGGAATCATCTGAAGGCTGGATTGGAGGATAATCTGCTTCTAAGCTCATTCATGTGGTTCTTAGCAGGATTCAGTGCCTCAGGGGCTATTGGACTGAGGAACTCAGCTTTTCACTGGTTGTCAGCTAAAATTCCCCATCTGTTCCTTACCACTTGGGTCTTTCCATAAATCAGCTCACAACATGGCAGCTGGCTTTTCTTTAAATCAAGTGAGAGAGAGTGAATGAGTACCTGGGTGGTAGCCACAATCCTTTTAGAAACTAAACTTTATAGAATCTAAACTCATATTCTCTTCCTTAGGAGTGAGTCAGACAGCCCAGCCAACACTCTGAGGCAGGATGTTACACAAGGCAGGGTGTTACACAAGTTCATGTAAGAAGTTACATGAACTTCTGGGGGTGGGGATCATAGGGACCCATCCTAGATGTTGTCTACCACAAAGACATTTTAAAATACCCTTCTTTTTGACACAGTATGGGGGAAATGATAAGCAGAATACACACACTGATCATATCAGAGGAAGAATGACATAGCTCAAACATGAGTAGTCTTTCTGAGGTTTATAACTGAGGCAGCCAACTGGTATTTTTCAGTCTATTTAAAGAAGCAAGCCTCTACAGCAATAACAATGTCAAAGACTATACTGGGAGGGATGTCAGGAAACTCATACACAAATTCATAAGCAAATGTCAGCAGTTTCTCACAAACAGTGGTAAAGGCCCTTGATATGAAGAGTAAACATTATGGATATTTATTTCAAGATATGCCTGATTATGCCTTTGTACGTTGGGGAGGCCAAAACCAGGGTGAGGATAACCGACAAGAAGTGTATCCCCATGCTTAACTGGCAAAGATTGTTCTCACAGGGACTAGTCTCTTCCATAGGGGGCAGGCCAGCTGTCTTCTTCAGTCAGGTGAGAGACTTCTAAAGCCTTAGAGTCTTACTTCTTCTCTAGGTCCCACTGAGACATAAACATACCATTCGCTGTGGCCAGAGTTGAACTTGGACTGAGAATTGGAATAGGGCTGTCCTGCCCCTGGTAGGCTAGGTGGGCCCCTGGTAGTTATGTGCCATATGCATGGGCTGATGATAGAGTATTTGTGCTGGTCCCCAGACTTTCCCTGTATCAACTTCATGGAAAAGGCTTTGTCCACCTCTTTTTCCCCAAGATACTTGATCAGCAGCGTGACAGTCTCACCTAACTGTTAGCTATTATAAATGAACTCTGAACAGCCTTCACTGGAGTATTGTGCATTGAGGAACAACTTGCAAGTTTTCTCCAGAATTTTTTCTAATGTTGCCAGAAGTATTGGATCTGCTATAGTGATCTCAGTGGGACTCTCGAGTGGGTTTTCTCTTTAATCAGTAGGTGCTGAATACAGTGATAGAAGGGATTTGCTGACAAAGGGAGCCAGAGGCATGATAATGATAACAAATGTATATTTAGGGGCGTGTGTGTGTGTGTGCATGTGACATGCATGCCCCATGTCAGCCACTGTCCACCATCCTGGTGGCAATAGTTCGAAAATAACTGGACACTTTGTGGTTATAAACTTTCAGCTGTGCCTGGAAATGCCATGTGAGAACTGACCCCTGCTAATCCCTCCAACCACATGAAATTCCCCTTTCAGCTTCACCCTTGCATGTTAAACTCCAGCCACACTGCTCTGGGTTTAGTTCCGCAGACATGCCAGGGTTTTTCTAGCCATGGGCATTTCCAAATGATGTTCCATTGTGTGTTTCCTTCATAGTTGTCTTTCAAAGCAAAAGTTGTATTTCATCTTTATTATTAAAAATCATAATTACTACTTATAGACCTGTTACATTAAAATTGCACTTTAAATTGCATTTTTGGAGCTACTAAAATGCAAGTGTAAAATGTAATTTTGGGTCCCAAACACACATATCACTGCAGCTCTCCGGCGTAGTGTCCCTCATAGTTTTTAATCACAACTTACAATTTTTTCAGTTGAGTGCTTACATTTGAGGGAGGTGGTTTCTTCCCTTACAGGCTGTGAATTCTGCAATGGTAGGACCATGACCCTCTTGTTTGTTACTATGTTTTGGTGTATGTTAGACATTCAGTAAATAAGCTGAATATATTCTTGAAAATCTCACAGTTTCCATTCTTTTAACACACAAAGGCTGAGGAGTCTGGGCCAGGTAGATAGCTGACCACTGAGTTGTCTTTGCTAGAGTGGATAGGCAATGAGATAGCTGGAAGGTATGAAACAGGATCAGAGACAGACAGGGGACCCTGTGAAGGAGGAGGCTGGACAGACATTGCCAGGTGTTTCCTAAGCTAGATTCAGAGAGCCAGCCTTACCTTCCCATGATGGCAGACATGATGGTGATGGGTGTCTGTAAAGGCCTGGCCAGACAAAACAGAAATGACAATTTAGTGAAATCAGACTGTTCCCAAGCAATAGAAACTTATTTTGTATCAAACTGTGTTGAGCCAGAGGTGCTGAGATTAGCAGAGGTATTTTCAGAGTGACAGCTGTGAATTGTGTTTATCACTCCATTAACAACGACAGGCACACCTTGAAGACACTGTGCCTCCTCTTCCAGACCCCTGCAATGAAGCCAGCATCACAGTGCAGTGAGTCACATGAATGTTTTTGGCTTACCTTCCCAGTGCGTATAAAAGTTACATTTACACTCTGCTATAGTCTGTGAAGTCTGCAGTATGTCTAAAAACAATCTACATACCTTAATTAAAAATGCTTTATTGCTAAAAAAAAAAAAAAATGCTAACCATCATCTGACAACACAGGGTTGCCACAAATGTTTAATCTGTAAAAAACTCAGTATCTGTGAAGGACAGTAAAGTGAAGGGCAATAAAACAAGGTATGCCTGTATTATGATCAAAGCACCAAAAACGGAATGTACGACAAAAGCTTGAGGGCCTAAATAGTTAACTGCACTATTTTGTTTCCAGAACCGCAAGTGTTAGAAACACCTATTACTGAGATCCGTTTGTCTCAGCTGCTTAACACTGCCACTAGTAAAGACAGTTGTGTATTTTGGAGAAGAAAAGAGAATCAGTTTCCTCAGAGGCCCTTCCTCCTGCTGTCTGTGTAAATGTCTCTGGAGGCTCGAAAAAGCACAATACTTAAGTGGAAATTTCACACTGGCAGAGGCAGCTGGCGCTCACAGTGTCTTTGTTTCTGCCTTTCTTTCCGACACCAGTATTAAATGACATTTCCCAGACCCTTCTCGTTTAGGTGGAGCCACGTGCCCTAGCGTGGGCAGTAGGAAGGCATGCGTTTCCTGCACCAGCCCATAAAACCTTCCATGCATGATCCTCCGCCTGTGATGTGAATAGGAAACAAACTGTTATTGTGCTAAGCCACAGAGATTGGGGGATATTTGTGACAGCAGTTAGCCTTCCCTGACTAATACAGCCATTGTTCCACGAGACAGAGTCTAAAATCAAACATTTTCCCAAAGTATCCGATGGTTCCAAGGTCATGCTTCATTGCCTTGAATACGGGAACACACGGCAGGATGCCCCCAGCTTCTGTCTGCAAACAGAAAACAGTTTAACATAAGTGAATGAAATGAGTCAGTTCGCAGTTGAACACTGTCAGGTAACCCGTGGTTTCATTTGCACATGTGTGTATATCTGTACTCATGTGATGCCAAAATACTGGTGTGATTAAAATGTAGGCATTTCACACTGTTTGATTGCAGGCTGATCAGTCATAATATTTAGTGTGAGAGACATTGTTCTCAAAATGCCCTTTCAGCATTTCATACCCTTGCTTATATGAAAAATACAAAGTCGTCTTGAACCTAAGATTCAGGGCTAGTAAAAACACTGGTAATAAACAAGTCTCTTATTTCAGTGTAAAAGGACCAGTGTTAAGCTAACTGGAAATATAGACACTGAAGGCACTGGAGGCAAGTCTTAGCTCATTTTGTACAGGAGTAAAGGGCAGCATTCAAAAACCTAAGACCATGGCATCCGGTCTCATCACTTCATGGCAAATAGATGGGAAAACAATGAAAACAGAGAGACTTTATATTCTTGGGCTCCAAAATCACTGCGGATGGTGACTGCAGCCCTGAAATTAAAGGACACTTGCTCCCTGGATGAAAAGCTATGACAAACCTAGACAGAGTATTTAAAAGGAGAGACATCACTTTGCCAACAAAGGTCTGTCTAGTCAAACCTATGGTTTTTCCAGTAGTCATGTACGGATGTGAGAGTTGGACCATAAACAAGGCTGAGCACTAAAAAATTGATGCTTTTGAACTGTGGTGTTGGAGAAGACTCTTGAGAGTCCCTTGGACTGCAAGGAGATACAGTCAGTCAGTCCTAAAGGAAATCAGTCCTGAATATTCATTGGAAGGACTGATGCTGAAGCCCCAGTACTTTGGCCACCTGATGTGAGGAGCTACCTTATTGGACAAGACCCCGATGCTGGGAAAGACCAAAGGCAGGAGAAGAAGGGGATGACAGAGGGCAAGATGGTGGATGGCAGCACCGAGTCAATGGACAGGGGTTTGAACAAACTCAGGGAGATAGTGAAGGACAGCGAAGCCTGCCGTGCTGCAGTCCATGGGGTCTCAAAGAGTCGGACACGACTGAGCAACTGAGCACACATCCTAGGCCAGATTGCCTAGAGACTGAGTCTTAGCTGGTGATTCTTGTGTAAGTGCGTTATTGAGGCTGTTCTCTTAAAGAAACCATAAGAAATGAGCGAGTTAAGATAAAGCAGAGAAAGAAGATAGCAAAGATATGGTTCCAGGGGAAGTCCAGCCCCATCTGATGTCATGGAGAGCCCTGAAGCATGAGTGATGCCACAAAGTTATTTCACCTCGAGGAACCAGTCAGTCATTTACTGTGGACCATTACCCAGGGTGAGGTGTATAACTTCTCAGACATTCCCATGCAAGGTGGCTCCCACTGACTGAGGGCAGTTCTCCAGAGAAGGATATGGCCAGGTATCATCATTAGCCATCATTCACAGTTTTCAGGAGAGTGCACTGCCCTTGTGAAGGGAATGGGAATGGAACCCCATCATCTTCACTAGTTCCCCACTTGCATTGCTTAGATCCACCCGATCCTCACATTACATGATGCCATTCCTGCAGGGCTCCTAAAGGATTCTCACGGATCACGGTCTCTAATAGTCCAACATCATATCAGTACACATCATATCTACTCCACTGCCCTTCAAGAGTCTCCTCCCTCTCACCCAGCGTCTCTCCTGTCAAGATAACGCTTGGTAGGGAGAAGGCAACGGCACCCCACTCCAGTACTCTTGCCTGGAAAATCCCATGGATGGAGGAGCCTGGTAGGCTGCAGTCCATGGGGTCACTAAGAGTCAGACAGGACTGGGCGACTTCACTTTCACTTCTCACTTTCACGCATTGGAGAAGGAAATGGCAATCTACTCCAGTGTTCTTGCCTGGAGAATCCCAGGGTCGGGGGAGCCTGGTGGGCTACCGTCTCTGGGGTCGCCCAGAGTCGGACAGGACTGAAGCGACTTAGCAGCAGCAGCAGCAGCAGCAGGGTGACCTCAGTCCACGTCCTACAATCTGGTAGGGTTCTAAGCCCCGGATTCCTAGGCCCTCATCTGGCTATGGTTGCTGTCTTTGCCTGCCATGCCCTGCTTACTTGCTTCAGTCGTGTCCAACTCTGACCCCATGGAATGTAGCCCCCCAGGCTCCTCGGTCCATGGGATTTTTCAGCCGAGAATACTGGAGTGAGTTGCCATGCCCTCCTCTAGGGGATCTTCCTGACCCAGGGATCAAACCCACATCTCCTGTGTCTCCTGCATTGCAGGCGGATTCTTTACTGTTGAGCCACAGGGGGAAGCTCTGATGTCCTTGCCTATTTACAACTAAAGCTAAGCACCAAGAACCCAAAGTGGCCAGACACAATAATTTTAAGTTTAGTGAAATTCTTAATGTTTTCCTAATGGAAAACATCCCCCCTCTGGGAACCAGGACCCTCTATAACTACATGAACTAAAGTTACATGGATAAGAATCACAAACTCCTAACTAGGTCACTGGGAATAATGGAGAAGATGACTGTTCGAGCTGTATTCTGTAGTTCCTGGACCCATGTGTATTCTACTGCTTGGACACAAAGCACTGTAGCTCTTTCTGCTCTTGCCCTGGGATTTGATATTGTTTTTAATTACTGTCTTGGATGAGAGATTTCTGCCTACTGTTAAAATGTCCGTTCTGAATATACATTTGAGAACCAGATGAATCGTACTATGTGGTTCCATGTTTCCAGTGGACACGTTGTGAAATTGTTCTGTACAGAAGTTCACTTCTTGCCGCCTTGGGAAACCTTGCACTGTTTTGTGTGTGTGTGAGAGAGCTGCTTAAGTCACGTCCAGCTCTTTGCGACCCCATGGAGTGTAGCCAGTCAGGTCCCTGTGTCCATGGAATTCTGCAGACAAGAATACTGGAGTAGGTTGCCATTCCCTTCTCCAGGGGATCTTCCTGACCCATGGATGGAACCCGGGTCTCCCACAAAGCAGGCCGGTTCTTTACCATCTGAGCCACCAGGGAAGCCCTCTGCCCTGTTACATGGACATAGATAGTACTTTGGGTCTCCAGGTTTCAGTATAAAATTGAACACAGCATCCAACAACCCTCAAAGTACTTGGGTATTTTTCTTTCCACAGTATATTGTTACTCAAGGAAATAACTCCAGGTCACAGTGGGGAAGGACTGTTTTCTTGCTGTGGTGTCCTAGAGTCCTTCTTCTCCTTTAGTGGTTAGAATCTGGGTTTGAGAACTATCTCCACTTTGGAAAATGGGCAAAGGGTTGTGATTTTTCTCTAAGGCAGCTGACCTCAGTCTTGTGCTTATCCATTCTTGATTTATTTTGACTATCTATATTAAGCAGTATCTTTGCTGGTTGTCTGTCTGCCTTTCTCTTAAGAACACGTGTTCTTTTAGCCATATCTCTGGATCCGTGTGTTCCAGAACCTCCTGGCAGCAGTTCCAGCCTGTGTGCTGGTTAAGACAGTTATGCCCACCTTCCTTCTGATGGTTCAGTGCTGCCACCTGACCTCTGTCATTTGGACTGTTACCATCCCCACTGCTACCAAGGAGCCCAGCCCTCTACCAGCATGTCCTGCTGTCAGTCCTGTTCTCCAGAGAACGGGCACTAATGAGCTTCTCAGCAATGCTGCTCTGCCCCTCACCAGAGCCTTGGATAAAACAAATTGTTCTCTGAGCCCTCCAGAGGAACATAGTTGTCCGATGGATTCTTGAATGCTCACTTCTTTGAGCTTTTTGGTCCTTTCTTTTATAGTTTGCCACTGCAATCCAGATATCTTTTCTGCATTTAATATGAACATTACTTTTCCCCAAGCTTCTGAGGGCCATCCCTGCAGTGTATCAGGAACAGTACCCAGGCTCTTACCAAGATCTTAGGTCCTGTATCAGGAGAAGTGTCCCTCTATTGATATCAAGATATCAGCTGTGTATTTCACCTCCCTTGACAACACCCTCAAGATTCTCTCCTAGGCTTATGTTCAGTGTCACGGCCTAACTTTTTCCCTGTCAGTGCACTGACTTTGGTTTAGGACACTGTGTTTAGGCTGGTATTCAATCTCCTCTGAAGTTTTCCAACTCTTGCCATTAGGTTCTGAGCTCAGTTTTTAGCACAGTCAGCCCTCCAGCGACAGATATTCTTTTTGAATATCACCAAAGAGGCTTTCTGATATTCACACCTAGCTTCAAGTAGATGATTAACTAAATCCGCATTAACTACAGCTACCCAATTCTATAGTCCTTATGATTACCATTTCCTCAATACCTCTAAGATGCCAGGAACACTACCCATAAACCTGTGTGCACCCTTCTACCTGTATCACAGCCCAATTATTCAAGGTGAAAAATACTAGTACACAGCTGCACATGCCAGGGACTCTCAAGTATCTATCTCTGAGAATGGGGCTTTCATTACCATCCAGAGCTGAAAATGGGATTTTTGTGTAATTAATTGATTAAGGAAGTGCTCTCGGGAGACACCTACAATGGTATGAGGGTGCAGGAATTAACAAAGGACGAAGCCACGCAAAGATGAGGGTTGAGATACAATCAAGTCTAATCTTGTTCCCACGGGGAACTGAATGACAACTCAGAATTGCTCCACTTTGAGGTCAAGGGGACCAGACTTTTGTATCCTTGAATCATTCTGTCGTTGGCCATCTACCGCTCCCAGGGAGGGGTTATGTAACCTCCCAGACATCAGGTGAGGCAGCTCTTGTCAGCTGAGGACAGTTCTGTAGAAAATGACACTGGCAGAAGCTGGAGGATGGGTACATCAGCCTTGTAAAGGGATCTGGGCAAGGTGCCAATGAATCTGCTGTAGTGAAGGAGGTCGCTGCATGCGGAATGGTCAAGGAAGCTGCCGTAATTAAGGAGAGGCTTGGACTCTGTGCCTGAGGACACAGTGTCACAACCACGATTGTTGATGTGCCAGTTAGTTTGGTGATGCATTAATTCATTCACCCATTCACTTGTGCGTTTATTCAGCAAATCCACATTGAGTGCCTGTTGTGGCAGACACTGCCCCTCTCGGCACTGGATACACAGCAGGGAAATGGAAGATGTGGCCCCTGGCTTTCTTAAGGCGCTCAGCCTAGCGACAGACACCACTGCACCACCATCTCAATGGAGTTGCACTGTCTGTGGGTTAACCAACACAAGTCAAGTGGTACACGCTCAGAACAAAAATGATGTAACGCTGTGGATGGTGTGGGCTGTTTGCCCAACATCAGTTCCCTGAATGCATTCCCTGAATTGAGTAGGAGACAGCAGATATGACATGGCTGTTTTCTCAATCACAACTTATCCTAAATAGAAGTTAACCTGCTATGTTGAGTATTATTCAACTTAGCCTAAATAGAACTTAACCTGCTATGTTGAATTATATTCTACTGAAACTCATTAAAATGGATTTCAGTTTAATTTTTAAGATCAGTGCATTCCAACTACCATTTCTAAAACATGAGAACACAGCTTATGAGTGAAGGGGTCCAAATTTCTGTAATCTTCTGAGTAGATCTATTGCATGTAACTGGACAGAAAATTTAAGCTGGATCTAGGTGTCTATAGACCAGTCATCCTCAACCTTTTTGGCACAGTGACTGATTTCATAGAACGTAGTTTTTCCATGGATTGGGGCTGGGGGGGGTGGTGGTTTCAGGATGATTCAAGTGCATTACATGTATCATGCACTTAGTTTCTAATCTAGTGCTGCTGCTGATTTGACAGGAGGTACTGGTCTGTGGCCTGGAGGTGGGGGACCCCTGATCTAGTCTACCAAATTCTCATAGGCGCCAGCCAGGCCCATTGATGAGCATTTTTCTTAAACTGCAGACTGTGTGGAGCGATTTGAGTCCTGGAATGGGCAGACTTTGGGTGGGGAGAATGCTAGTTTATTTAAGAGTCCACATACAAATAAGTCCCCTTAGTTTTGTCCAAGCCCAGACTGATTTGCTGATTCCAGGTCCTTGGCCTCTGCTTTCTGCTGGAGGGAGGGAGCTCAGTCTTTGTATCGATTAGTTAAAGGCAAATCGGAGTCAGCTGTTGTGCCGCAGTGGCAGTATTGAGTTGTTGAGTTGAATTTGTGGCTTGCCTTGAAATGAAAGCTTTTTATTGGATTATTGTGAGGATGGGTAATGAAAGCAAGTAGTCATCGAAGTTATTGATGGCTTTGTGTTTGGAATCAGTGACTAGAGTACACAGGGCTAGTTGATTTGCTGGATTAATACGTAAGGGATGAATGTTAATTGGTGAAATGGTTGTGAATAGATCATCATAATGCATTCTTTCCTTGACTATTGGAGAAAATTTCAGTCCTTGAAAAGGAATTTAGAAAAATCAATATTCTGTTTGAAGCTTATTTAAAAAAAAATCTATCAGGGTCAGAGAAACTATGGAGTTACATGACATCTACTGACGATGGGGAGTATCACAATTTAGTCTGTGCCGAGAGACTCTCTCTCCCGCCCATAAATATTTGTAACAAATATCTGCTTGTGGAAATATTGTGGCTCTGGCCCATGTAACTAGAAACCTAGTGCCGAAGTTCCTTAGTCAGCTCTTACTCTTGCTGGGGATTGGATGGGAAGTTGTTGGGCCCAGGAGCTAGTTTTCGATTTAACTTCTTTCAGGTTGAAGGATGATGCTAGCAGCCAGCTTCTAGCCCTGCCAGAGAGCAGCCTGCAAGAGACTTGTGAGCTGCATTGTACACAGGAGCAAAACATATCACTGTCTTTCTCCCAGAAGGGTGCTGCTTGCTCTCACAAAACAACCATCTAGTGTAACTCCGAGAAAGCCCTCTACTCTGTATCTAGGCAGAGAAAATTATATTCTTAACATAGGGAAAGAATTACCATTCTTTTTTTTTTTCTTTTTTTTCTTGCTCTATTGGTTATCTATTGCCACAGTAATGCTGCATTAAAAACAACTACAAACCTCAGCAGCATGTATTAATAAACATTTCCTTCTGTTCCTGCATCTATGGGTTAGTTGAGTGGTGATGCGATTTGGGTCAAGCTGGACTGAGCTCAGCTGGGCTCACTCCTGTGTCCGTGGTCAGCTGGCAGGGTATCCAGGGCTAATAGCCTGGGCTTTGCTCCATGTGGTCGCTCATCCTCCAGCAGAGGAATCCAGGGTTGTTTGCCAGGCAAGGTCTAAGAGAGCAGAGGAAAGCTCTCACAGCCTGTTGAGGCTTGGAACTGGCAGGGCTTTGTTGTTGTTCAGCCACTCAGTCATATCCGACTCTTTGCGACCCCATGGACTGCAGTATGCCAGGCTTCCTTGTCCTTTACCATCTCCTGGAGCTTGCTCAAACTCATGTCCATTGAATTGTTGATGCCATTCAGCCATCTCGAACTCTGTCATCCCCTTCTTCTCCTATCTTCAATCTTTCCCAGCATCATGCTCTTTCCCAGAGGGTCAGCTGTTTGCATCATGTGGCCAAAGTTTTGGAGCTTCGCTTCAGCATCAGTCCTTCCAATGAATATTCAGGGTTGACTTCCTTTAGAATTGACTGGTTTGATCTCCTTACAGTCCAAAGGGACTCTCTAGAGTCTAAAAAATTTATTTATTTTTGGCTGTGCTGGGTCTGCCTTGCTGCGTAGGCTTTTCTCTAGTTGTGATACAAGGGATTCTCATTGCAGTGGCTTCTCATGTTGCAAAACTAGGACTCTAGGGTGCATGGGCTTAAGTAGTTTAGGCTCCTGGGCTCGAGAGCACAGGCTAAATAGTTGTGGCCCATGGATTTAGTTGTTCCACAGCATATGCCATCTTCCTGGATCAGGGAGCAAACTCTTGCCTTCTGCATTGGCAGGCGGTGCCACCAGGGAAGCCCAAGCCTTTATCTTTCGTGTGTTCAAATGACTGAAGCACATCACAAGGGCAACCCAGATTCACAGAGATGGGGAGAGCTTCAAAGTCACCCAGAAAGGGCATGGAACCACAAAGGGATGAAGAACTGGAGCCATCTTTGCAATAAACTTGCTGCTAAGTTGCTTCACTTGTGTCCAACTCTTTGTGACCCTGTGAGTTGAAGCACACCGGGCTCCTCTATCCATGGGTTTCTTCAGGCAGGGATACTGGAGTGGATTGCCGTGCCCTCCTCCAGGAATTTTCCCAATGCAGGGATCGAACTGGCATCTCTTGTGTCTCCTGTATTGGCAGGCAGGTTCTTTACCACTATCACCATGTGGAAAGCCCCAACTTATCATACGCAATTGTGCACTGAAGTTCCAGGTGAAAGTTCCAAAGTTTCACTGATTGATTCCTCAGTGGTCCATAATAAGCCCAGCAAAATCGGAGTAAGAGGAATTGGTACTTCTGTGTCAGTGTTTCCTGAACTGAATTCCTAGAGTGGTCGCTGACTGACACAGGCAGTGTTTGTCTTCTGTACCCTGCTCACCTATCTTTGAGCTGTCCTTCAGCTAGTTTCCACTTTTTAAATCTGCTCTTCAGCAGTGTTTAGGAAAGAAGCTTTTAAATTATGGCCCCCCACTGAGGTGAAAATGACTGCCAAAGGCAAATGCATTGAGTCTCACTATGCCTTTTCATGGAGTGAACCAAAAGGATGGAGTGCCAGGTCTAGAGTTTTAGGCATTGGACAATAACTTGCTACGAGGCAGGAAGTGTCCTTCTCCTGGAATTGCCTCCCTGTGGAAGAACAGGGCTCTGCTGCCTGTGATGTGGATTCCGATGGAACAAAACTGCTCAGTAGGTTTATTGGGAATTTACTTGACCTTTCTAAGCCACCTGTATCTTCATCAATAAAATAAGAATTTATACTTCAAGACTTAATGTAGAATCCAAAAAGGTGATATAATGGACTCTGCTGTTCCTGGCAAAAAGTAGACTTATAGCAAAGTTCCTTCCTGCATCACCCCATTCTGTTCAACTCTCTATATTTAGCTACATATACAAGGTTGACTCTAGATTTCTGTCTGAGAATCACTGTCAGGGTAAGAAAAAGCAGCAATGGGTATCTCCTTGCTGGCATGTTGCAGTAGTTATTCAGTCTCTCAGTCATGTCCAACTTATTGAGACTCCACATTGACGGCAGCACGCCAGGCTTCCCTGTCCTTCACCATCTCCTGGAACTTGACGTACTCCTTTCCCAATTTGGAACCAGTCTGTTTGTCCCTGTTTGGTTCTGACTGTTGCTTCTTAACCTGCATACAGGTTTTGCAGGAGGCAGGTGAGATGGTCTGCTGTTCCTATCTCTTTAAGCAGTTTCCACAGTTTGTTTTGATCCACACAGTCAAAGGCTTGAGCAAGATCAATGAAGCAGAAGTAGATGTTTTTCTGGAATTCTCATGCTTTTTCTGTGATCCAGTGGATGTTGGCAATTTGATCTCTGGTTCCTCTGCCTTTTCTAAATCCAGCTTGAACATCTGGAAGCTCCCAATTCACGCACCTCTGAAGCCTGACTTGGAGAATTTTGAGCATTATTTTGCTAGCATGTGAAATAAGTGCAGTTGTGAGGTAGTTTAAACATTCTTGGCACTGCCTTTCTTTGGGATTGGAATGAAAATGGACCTTTTCTGGTACTGCGGCCACTGCTGAGTTTTCCAAATTTGCTGGTATATTGACTGCAGCACTTTCATGGCATCATCTTTTAGGATTTGAAATAGCTCAACTGGAATTCCATCACCTCCACTAGCTTTGTTCATAGTGATTCTTCCTAGGGCCCACTTTACTTCGCACTCCAGGATGTCTGGCTCTAGGTGAGTGATCACACCATTGTGATTATCTGGGTCATGAAGATCTGTTTTATATAGTTCTTCTGTATATTCTTGCCACCTCTTCTTACTATCTTCTGCTTCTGTTGGGTCCATACCATTTCTGTCCTTTATTGTGCCTGTCTTTGTATGAAATGTTCCCTTGGTATCATTAATTTTTCTGAAGATCTCTAGTCTTATTCTATTGTTTTCCTCTATGCCTTTGCATTGGTCACTGAGGAAGGCTTTCTTATCTCTCCTTGCTATTTTTTTTGAACTCTACATTCAGATGTGTATATCTTTCCTTTTCTCCTTTGCCTTTTGCTTCTCTTCTTTTCTCAGCTATTTGTAAGGCCTCCTCAGACAACCATTTTGTCTTTTTGCATTTCTTTTTCTTGGGGATGGTTTTGATCACTGCCTCCTGTACAATGTCTTGAACCTCCCTCCATAGTTCTTTAGGTACTCTGTCTATCAGATCTGATCCCTTGAATCTATTTGTCACTTCCACTGTGTAATTGTAAGAGATTTGATTTAGGTCATACCTGAATGGTCTAGAGGTTTTTGCTACTTTCTTCAATTTTAGTCTGAATTTGGCAATAAGGAGTTTATACTCTGAGCAGTCAGTTCCCGGTCTTGTTTTGTTGACTGCATAGAGCTTTTCCATCTTTGGCTTCAAAGAATATAATCAGTCTGATTTCAGTATTGACCATCTGGTGATGTCCATGTGTAGAGTCTTCTCTTGTGTTGTGGAAGAGGGTGTTTCTTATGACCAGTCCATTCTCTTGGCAAAACTCTGTTAGCCTTTATCCTGCTTCATTTTTTTCCCCCCAGTGCCAAACTTGCCTGTCACTTCATGTATCTCTTGACTTCCTACTTTTGCATTCTAGTTCCCTGTGATGAAAATGACATCTTTTTTTGTGTGTAGTTCTAGAAAGTCTTGTAGGTCATCATAGAACCATTCAACTTCAGCTTCTTTGGCATTAGTGGTTTGAGCATAGACTTGGTGTACTGTGATATTAAATGGTTTGCCTTGGAAATGAACAGAGGCCAATCTGTTGTTTTTGAGACTGTACCCAAGTACTGCATTTCTGACTCTTTTGTTGACTATGAGAGCTAGCCCATTTCTTGTAAGGGATGCTTGCCCACAGTAGTAGATATAATGTTCATCTGAATTAAATTTGTCCATTCCAGTCCATCTTGGCATCACTCCTTGTTGGCATACACTGTGTTTATTGATCATTGAGGGTATGAATATGTCTGTATTATGGTCCCTGCCCATGAGGAATTTATAATTTGGTGGTACTTGAGAGTGAGACTGAGCAGTTGAGCCTCTGGCTGAAGAGTTCTTGTCCCATCTCTTCTCACTGACTTTTCCATGTCCTTCACTAAAAATCTGATAGTCTAGAGAACAGAATGCCTCACACTGAGAACTGGCTGAGTCCATTCATGAGTTCAACAGTGGGCAGGGACCCACAGATGGAAGATCCAACTCATGTTGGATAAACATTGGTTATAACAGGGTAAGGCTTTTAACAAGATGCCTAGTACACAGTATGCATACATACCTGTAGTCCATCAAAATGCGAGCTCTCTCTCTTTCCTGTAGTGGCCTCATCTGAGACTAAAAAGCAACAACTTTAGTCCCAATATAACTAGTTAACGGTTTAATAAATGCCCAGTCATTTCAAACAACTAGATTGTGCATTTTTTGAAGGCCAAGACTTGTATTTTTCTTCTGTGTTTCTTTGGAGTTGACTTCACGTATACTTTTTTAAAAAGATGTGTTATTCTAAAGGATAGCATGAGAAAGTTCTTTTATAGTGATGGAATAGTTTTGCATCTTGATTGTGGTGATTGTTACACAGTATGTACATGTTATAAAATTGCATAAAACTATACATACACACATATACATATGAAAGCATGCAAAAATCAGTGCAATCTGAATGAATTCCATAGACTATACTAGTGTCAGTATTCTCACTTTGATATTGTTCCATATTCATGTAGGATACTACCATTGACTGGAGCTGGGTGAGAGTACATCAGACTTATCTTGTACTATTTTTTAAACTTACTGTGAGCCTAATTCAGAATGGAAAGTTCTTTTTTAAAATGTATTAGTATTTTCTATTTGCTCTTAAAAAAAATTGGAGGATAATGGCTTTATGGTATTGTGCTGTACAACAATGTGAATCGGCCATATGTATACTCCCTCCCTCTTGAACCTCCCTACCCCCTTTCTGCCATTCCACCCCCTAGGTCATCACAGAGCATCAAGATGAGCTCCCTGTGCTGTACAGCAGCTTCCCACTAGCTATCTATTTTACACACAGTGCTAAATACTGAAAAGCCTCTTGATGAAATGGAAAGAGGAGAGTGAAAAAGTTGGCTTAAAACTCAACATTCAGAAAACTGAGATCATGGCATCTGGTCCCATCACTTCATGGAAAATAGATGGGGAAACAGTGGAAACAGTGACAGACTTTATTTTCTTGGGCTTCAAAATCACTACATGCATGTACACTCGTGGTGAATTCATGTCAATGTTTGGCAGAACCGATACAGTAATGTAAAATAAACTAAAGTTAAAAATTTTTTTAAAAATTAAAAAAAATAAAAATAAAACAGAAAAGAAAAACAAAAACAAACAAACAAACAAACAAAACAAAATCACTACAGATGGCAACTACAGCCATGAAATTAAAAGACATTTGCTCCTTGGAAGGGAAGCTCTGACAAACCTAGACAGCATATTAAAAAGCAGAGATAATACTTGGCTGACAAAAGTCCATCTAGTCAAGGCTATGGTTTTTCCAGTAATCATGTGTGGATGTGAGAATTGGACCATAAAGAAAGTTGAGCACTGAAGAAATTGATGCTTTTGAACTGTGGTGTTGGAGAAGACTCTTGAGAGTCCCTTGGACTGCAAGGAGATCCAACCATTCAATTCTAAAAGAAGTCAGTCCTGCATATTCATTGGAATATGAATGATGCTGAAGCTCCAATACGTTGGCCAACTTATGTGAAGAACTGACTCATTGGAAAACCTTCAGGTCCTGAGAAAGATTGAAGGCAGGAGGAGAAGAATGACAGAGGATGAGATGGCTGGATGGCATCACTGACTCAATGGACATGAGTTTGAACAAGCTCTAGGAGTTAGTGATGGACAGGGAGGCGTGGCATGCTGCAGTCCATGGGGTCACAAAGAGTCGGACACGACTGAGTGAACTGAGCTGAGTGTATATATGTCAGTGCTACTCTCTCAATTCATTCCAGCCTCTCCTTTCCCCATCGTGTCCACAAATCTGTTCCTACATCTGCATCTCTCCTGTCCTGCAAATCGGTTCATCGGTAACATTTTTCTAGATTCCATATATATGAACTAATATACGATATTTGTTTTTTCTCTTTGTGACTTACTTCACTCTGTATGACAGACTCTAGGTTCATTCACATCACTACAAATAACCCATACCTATGTGCTCTTATAGGAGCTACGTTACTTCTTCAGTGTGACTTAACCTGCTGTTTGTGTGTCTTTTCCTCTTGAAGGCCAGAACCCTGTCTTGCTTAACCTTATATCTCCAGGTAGAACCTGGCATTCAGCAAATAGCTATTGAATTATTGAATGCATACTTTTCATGAATGAATGGATGATTGAGTGAATCTCCCTTTTTGAGGAATCTAAGGCTTGGCTTTATTAACTAAAATGTGTTAAGGCCGCTTGCCTTGGCTCACATTAGTTAGTGGCGGTTTGAGGTTTTCTGACCCTACTGCTCTATACTGTCCAGGAAGTGACTGTCTTCGGAAGGCAGGTCAGTTACACAGTGTCTAATGTGTATGTATGAATGCCCATCCTGACTGTTCTCCATGGGACGACATTTATCTGAAATTAAAGTGAAACAAACCTTTACTTACGCTGTTGTTCTCTTCCCCCAGAATGGTCTGTGCTTATCTATAGCAGTAGGCATGACTAAATGATTTGATGTGGGGAGAACACCACAGAAGAAAAGCTTGC
>SJYQ01004363.1:62640-74438 GCA_006410935.1 Redunca redunca | reverse complement strand
CCATCATGATTATCTGAGTCATGAAGATCTTTTTTGTACAGTTCTTCTGTGTATTCTTGCCACCTCTTCTTAATATCTTCTGCTTCTGTTAGGTCCATACCATTTCTGTCCTTTATCAAGCCTGTCTTTGCATGAAATGTTCCCTTGGTATCTCTAATTTTCTTGAAGAGATCTCTAGTCTTTCCCATTCTGTTCTCTTCCTCTATTTCTTTGCATTGATCACTGAGGAAGGCTTTCTTTTGGAACTCTGCATTCAGATGCTTATATCTTTCCTTTCCTCCTTTGCTTTTTGCTTCTTTTGTTTTTACAGCTATTTGTAAGGCCTCCCCAGACAGCCGTTTTGCTTTTTTTCATTTGGTGACTTCTATTTCTCATATCCCTTTATCTTAATGGGATGGACTTATTCTTGACAATGGAATGAACTAGTTTTCTGGATAACGACCTCCAAGAAAACCCTACTGAATGGAAGCAAATAGTTTATGCGAGTTGCTTGTGAAAATCCTTAAAATGATTCTTTGAAAAAGGTTGACAACAATCAAAGGACCAGACAGATTAGACGTAGCAATACCATGAAACCATCCATATATATAATCCTTTATTATCTATTGCATGTGGTGTATAAATGCTTTTGGACAGAAAAACGAATGTGCCAGTATAGTTATTTTGTCCACAGAGAATCATTTTTGAATTGTGAGTCAAATTTTATTTTATTTCTATTGATATGCAAAAACTTCACTTTTTTAATGTATGTATTTTGATGAGTTTAGACATAGTCATATATCTATGAGAATCACAGATATTTTTGAAGATTGTACTTGGGGAATGAGGGAGAAGCAGGGAAGTAAATAAAATATTCAGTATTTGAAAAGAAAAATCCTCCATTTGACTCTTGGCTCAGAAATAAAGTTTCTCAGTTTTAGAGAAAATGTCTGGTATCCTGACTTTACAGTCTTTCAAATAGGAAAAAATATACATCCTCCACTGAATTGTAATAATGGCTAACAATGCATCGAGAGCTTATTATGTGCCTGACAGTGTCTGCTGGGCTTGCCTTCTTATGGAAGTTTAAATGTTACTTGAAAGACTGCTGTTCCTTTAGCTGCAAATTCAGATCCTCTCAGTCAGCTGTGGGTAGTCAGCAAGGCTTACAGCTACTAACTCTGCGGAAATCTGATAGTGTGCCAGCAGGCAGGACCTGTCTGTGCTGCTTTGCTTGTACACAGTTGGGGAAGGGACTGTCTTACACGATTCTCATTTTGTCATGTCATTTTCCTTGGGTGCAGTGCCCTGTCATATGATGCTATGACATGGGGAGCAGAACCCAAGGCTGAAGTTTCCAGCGTCATGGCTGCCAAATGCACGCTCCCCGAGAGGTTAAATCAAGAGGAAGTGACTACGTGCTTGGGAGAGACTTCGATTTGTGGGTCCTGAGACTGACACTAATCCAACGGCAGCTGTAGGCAGCTATTTTGGATTTGATGCAAATGTGAATCACAGTCTGTCAGGCACTCTCTGATTGTGATTGACATATTTACTGTTGACAATACAAGGTGAACCTGGCATTCCTCTTAGACATGTGGCCCTTTGCCTCAAGACAACGTTCAGGATGAGAATAGAATGTGGGATTTTGTTCCAGATGTGCATCTGCCGGGGTATATTTTTTAAAAACTCTCTTGAGAATTCTCCAGGCTTCTCTTGACTGACAGCTAGCACAGAAGTCTTGTCTTCCAAACATGTAAATCTTCTGACAACTGGCACACGTGTTGTTTATAGACAGGGTTTAAGATCTTGAGCGTGAGGGCTCTTCGTAGCTATTGGTTCCTTATATCATCACAATTCTTTGTAAGTTTGGGTTCTTCATTGACCACTGGATACTCTCTGATCAGAGCTGATGAAAGGGCATAAGTTCCTGAAATCATAGTAACAAAGAATGGATGGTCCAGAGAGGTTTTCATCTTACTTTGGCAAGGTCCAGTATTCTGGATATTCTAGAAGTTTCTAACACATTGGAAAGTTTGAAGGCTGGAGGAGAAGGGGATGACAGAGGATGAGATGGTTGGATGGCATCATCGACTCAATGGACATGAGTTTGAATAAACTCCGGGAGTTGGTGATAGATAGGGAGGCCTGGTATACTGCGGTCCACGGGGTCACAAAGAGTCAGACATGACTGAGCAACTGAACTGAACTGAACATATTGCTCAGGACACATGGTTTGCAGAATGTTAATGGGTACCAGGAAAGACTCTGTCGTCAAGTAAGTCTGGAACATGGGAGGCTCATGATGCCTCACTCTTGGAGTATCTGGTGCTTGATTTAAGTTCTGAGATGCTCCCAGCCAAGGTGCTTGTAAAATGTCAACCATATGACCTCAAGTAATTGTGGAATGCTTTCCAATAGTATCTCTTGTATCTTTTAACATCTGTTAACATTGTGTAGGATGCATTTTAGAAAATACTCATATATATATGAAAAAGACTTTCATTCCCTAAAGCTAATTTTCCAAATGTGACCTGGCAACTCTAATTATGGAATGAGACGAGAAGAAATGTGGGATTTGTCTGGAAGTGGCAGGCTAGAAGCCTTGTAAGCAAGCAAGAGGACAGCTGGTGATTTAGCAGCTGGGCGCTTACTCTTCAAGGCTCAACTCAGGTCCTCCCTGCCCACGATGGCTTCTCTGGCGACCCCATCCTAGAGTCACTTCTCTTTCCTGCTCATACCACTCACTGGCCACTTGACCAAACTGAGTCATATTTATGAAGAGTAAGCATTTGAAACTGACTTGAAAAACACAACTCCTAAGCCTAACTTTTCTTTAAAATCCTGAGCTCAGGCCTTTTGTTTTAAGTGATGGAGAACCAGAGTAGATATTTTCAGTTACTTTTTATATGCATAGATCACATCACTACATTTTTGTCAGTACTTGGATTACTGGTTAAAAGGGTATGAATTTTGTGAAGACTTTTGCTACCTTCTACCCAAAATCCTTTCAGAAAAGTTTTATCAGTTTACACTTCCATTGGTTTTGTATGGAAGTGACTCTGTCGGTGGACAGGATGTACCTTTACCTATTATAAAGTTATTATTAACTCATCATATGATCATTAGTCCCTGAGAACAAGAAGAAACAAATAGGCTCCCAGTATAAGGTCCGTCTAGTCAAGGCTATGGTTTTTCCTGTGGTCATGTACGGATGTGAGAGTTGGACTGTGAAGAAGGCTGAGAACCAAAGAATTGATGCTTTTGAACTGTGGTGTTGGAGAAGACTCTTGAGAGTCCCTTGGACTGCAAGGAGATCCAACCAGTCCATTCTGAAGGAGATCAGCCCTGGGATTTCTTTGGAAGGAATGATGCTAAAGCTGAAACTCCAATACTTTGGCCACCTCATGCGAAGAGTTGACTCAAGGGAAAAGACTCTGATGCTGGGAGGGATTGGGGGCAGGAGGAGAAGGGGATGACCGAGGATGAGATGGCTGGATGGCATCACAGACTTGATGAACGTGAGTCTGAGTGAACTCCGGGAGTTGGTGATGGACAGGGAGGCCTGGTGTGCTGCAATTCATGGGGTTGCAAAGAGTCGGACACAGCTGAGCGACTGAACTGAACTGACTGAACTGATGTCCTCTCAACTGACTAGGTAACTCTGGGGCTTTCAGTTGTTTCTGGCTGCCTGGTGATGGTTGCTTGGTGATGGCAGGCTGCCATCAGCTGGCTCGGGAGTAACCCAGTATAGCATCCAAAAGCTTCTGGCATTTCCAGAAAAGTGTTTTCCTTGTCTGGTCCCATCTACACACTTTAACTGGGTCTGCACATGGCAGCTTTACAGTAGCATGATATTTACACATTTGGTCACCTCACCCCACAAACCCAGGGAGTACCATCATCAAGGAAGTAGCCAGGTCTGTCAGATCCTGTTATCTAGGTGGGCAGCCCATTCTTCAATCTTGCAAGTCCTTCTCATAAAGTAGAGCTGAGAAAAGGATTTGTCCTGTGGGTCCTGGTATTCCCTAGACCCTCTAACACCAAAACTAAGAAAAATAGTAAGAATAAAGCTCACATTTTTCGAGACCAAACCCTATCCCCAAAACTGTCTGGCCACTCCACATGCATTGTGCCGTGCTGTGCTTAGTTGCTCAGTCGCGTCCAACTCTTTGGGACCCCATGGACTGTAGCCCACCAGGCTCCTTTGTCCATGGGAATTCTCCAGGCAAAAATAATGGGGTGGGTTGCCATGTCTTCCTCCAGGGGATCTTCCCAATCCAGGGTTCGAACCCAGGTCTCCCACACTGCAGGTGGATTTTTTACCATCTGAGCCCATGAATACTGGAGTGGATATCCTATCCCTTCTCCAGGGGATCTTCCCAACCCAGGAATCAAACTGGGGTCTTCTGCATTGCAGGCAGATTCTTTACCAGCTGAGCTACTAGGGAAGCCGCATATGCTTTGACCAGCAGCCAAATGATCTCTTTAAATCAGTCATCTGCTTATGAAACTTTTCAAAAGCTTTCCAAATCACTTTGAGTAAAAGCCAAGAGTCCTTCTTAAGAACATCAAGGCTCTACATGGTTCTCCCACCTGGCCTCCCACCTCCCCTACTATAACCTATAGTAGGTGAGGGATGTGAACTCAGCCCTCACTCTGCTCAGGACAACTGAACCTCCTCACTTTTCCCCAGATACGCAGGCACGTTATGGCCTCTGGACCTTTGCATATGCCCTCTCCCCTCTGCCTAGAGTATTTTGACAATGGATATCTCCGGTTGCATACCCACTTTCTTCTGCTCTTTACTCAAGTCACCTTCTCAGTGAGGTCTTCTTTGGACAATTTGCTGATTTGTTGTTCAAATGTGTTTTTTATTTTATTTTATTAACTGTAACTGCGTTAGGCCCTTGTTGCCGTGTGTGGGCTTTCTCTGGTTGTAGTGAGCAGAGGCTCCTCCTCATTGTGCTTCTCGGGCTTCTCACTGTGGAGTGCTTCTCTTGTAGAGCAGGGGCTCTAGACCACAGGCTCAGTAGCTGGGGCGCATGGAGTTGGTTGCTCCACAGCACATGGAATCTTCCCAGATCAAACCCATGTCCCCTGCATTGGCAGGCAGACTCTTAACCACTGGACCACCAGGGGAACCCCTCAAATCTGCCTTTCTTGATTGATTTTTTTTCCATAGCACTTAACGTGATCTATATGCTTAATTTGTCTGGTGTAAAGTCTGTTTTCCCCCATTAGAATGTAATTCTCCGAGGAGATTTGTCTCTCTTTGTCGCAGTGGTATCACCAGCACTTGGAAGAGCATCTGGAATATAGTAGATGCTCAGTAAATATTTGTGCATAATGAATAAACTCGCCTAACTCTCATATCGGCCCTGGGGGAAATTTCTGTTGTTTTCTTCGTTTTTTTTAGATGAAACATCTTAGACTTTGAGAGGTTAAGTAATCATCCCAGCAAGCAGCAACACTGGAGTTTGAGCCCCCACTCTTAGCCACTCCTCCTCCTGAGAGCTGCGAGAAATTAAAATCGTCCATGTGCACCAGGTGGCACTAGTAGCGAAGAACCTGCCTGCCAGTGCAGGAGTTCATAAGAGACATCGGTTCCATCCCTGGGTCGGGAAGATCCCCTGGAGAAGGAAATGGCAACCCACTCCAGTATTCTTGTCTGGAAAATCCCGTGGACCAAGATGCCTAATGGGCTACAGTCCGTGGGGTTGCAAAGAGTCAGACACAACTGAAGCAACTTAGCACACACGTGCACCTAATGGGATTTAGCCTCCAGAGCCAAATATTCAAATCTCCAGGCTGGCCCCAGCCTAACATTCCAAACAGAGCATCGTGTTCTGCCTCGCAGGTCTTCCCTGGTGGTCCAGTGATTAAGACTGCACTTCTAGTGCAGGGTCATGGGTATGATCCTTGTTTGGGGAGCTGAGATCCCACATGCTGCATGGCATAGCCACACAAAGAAATTCTGTCTCACGTTCTGACCTTCAGCCAAACAAACTGTGGTGGTGCCTCTTCTCTGATTTTGCTCATACTGCTCTCCTCCTCTCCAGTGAACCAGTGAAGTTGCTCAGTCGTGTCCGACTCTTTGCGATCCCATGGACTGTAGCCCACCAGGCTCCTCCATCCATGGAATCTTCCAGGCTAGAGTACTGGAGTGGGTTGCCATTTCCTTCTCCAGGGGATCTTCCCAACCCGGGGATCAAACCCAGGTCTCCCACATTGCAGGCAGACGCTTTACCATCTGAGCTACCAGGGAAGCCCCTCTTTCTCTCAACTGATTGAAATTCTTTCCATACATCTAGGCTCAAGTCAAATGCCACATCTCCCCAAAGCCCTCTGATGATCGTTCTCTTGTTCACATAGTTGTATGTCACGATTTTCTTCTTTCTACGTTTCTTACAGCAGAGGCCACATCTGTTTGACTTTTGTCTTTTCCATGATGTTGTATGGACACTCTCAACGCCTAAAATCTGTTTACCAAACACACAGATGCCTCATGCCACAATGGGGTAACATATTCTACTGAAAGTCATTAAGTCATGTCTGACTCTTTGCAACCCCATGGAGTATAGCCCGCCAACCTCCTCTGTCTGTGGAGTTCTCCAGGCAGGAATACTGAAGTGGGTTGCCATTCCCTTCTCCAAGGGATCTTCCAGACCCAGGGATTGAACCTGAGTCTCCCACGTTGCAGGCAGATTCTTTACCATCTGAGCCACCAGGGAAGCCCCAACATATTCTAAGTGGGGAATATTTCCAAACATGGATTCTAATCCATGAAAATAGAGTTTGATGCTGCACATGAAGCTCAGTTTAAGAAAGAGAAGGACTAGGTGGCTCGTTGGTTACATAGAAGTCGCCAGTCCACTTAATCAGCACAATCTAAAAAATCAGTCCAGCCAGGGGTTCAGTTGTTTGACATTTGTGGACAAAACAACAAATATAGATTGAATTTCCTCTGCTTTATATGGTATTTTTCGCTGTTATATAAAATGCCCTTAGACATTGAAGGTGCTCTACAAATATGAACCTGCTATTTCTTTCAGGAACACGTAATCGAGTCAGAGTGTGGTGCGGAGAATGAGAAATGAGAAAGGGAGGATGTATTGAAAATGATACACATCTCATGATATTTTACATCCTCATAAATAAGAATGCACTTTAAAGCCATATGTGTATCTTCATTTTACATATAACAGCAGAGTTCAGCGTATTGGATCAGGAGGAGGACTTGGGAGGCTTACCCTTTCTTGTGACTCTGTTTGTAATTTTGGACTGCTGACTCACTGGGTAAGCACTGTGATCTCAATGACCGAATGGGACAGGCATATTTTAAAAACAAGATATTTTAAAATAAAATAAATTATACATATATGTATATATGGACATCCCTGGTGGCTCAAGTGGTAAAGAATTTGCCTGTAATGCAGGAGACCCGGGTTCCATCCCTGGATCTGGAAGATCCCCTGAAGAAGGGAATGGCAACCCATTCTAGTATTCTTGCCTGGAAAATTCCATGGACTAAGGAGCCTGGTGGGCTACAGTCCATGGAATCACAGAGTCAAACACAACTGAGTGACTAACATTTTCGAAAGTTATGACCAACCTAGATAGCATATTGAAAAGCAGAGACATTACTTTGCCAACAAAGGTCCATCTAGTCAAGGCTATGGTTTTTCCAGTGGTTATGTATGGATGTGAGAGTTGGACTGTGANGTAAACATGTCTCTTGTATGGGAGAAGGAGATATCCATGGATGAAAACTCTGGGCACCCACGATCTTTAGGAGGCAGAGGTGAAACATGAGCCAAGAGAAAGCCAAGTAAAGAGATCCTGACTTTTCTAACAGTACAAGAGAGAAGACAAGACATCAGGTTCCGTTGCTAATTGAATCATAATTAACATGGATTTAATTATAATAAGCATAAGGTCAGACAGATTTGATCATGAAGACCAGAAGACCGTAATCTGCTTTTACAGTACCAGGGTGGAACCAGACCTATTAATTCTCATCTTTCTTGCAGAAATTAAGTACCATTCATTTTCCATTGTAATTCCATGTAATGGCAGCTCTAGGATCTGCACCTTCAGATTGTTGCTATTGAGACAGATGCCTTATGGGCCTCTTTTTGTGTCTGCAGATGTGACTGGTCAGAGTGACTGGTCAGGGTGACTGTTCTGAGAGGTTGCTGGAGCCGTGACAACTCAGTATGAATGGAAGATGAGCTCTGATCTTCAGCTTCTCCAACTGCTAATCTAGTGATTTCGCACTTTTCAGTTCCCTCTAAGTACCGAACTAACTACTTAAATGTTCCTTTTGGAAATAGGTTCATTTATTGGCTTAATAGCTTAGGGTGCATTGTTTGCAAATTCAGCCCTCAGGGCCCAATCAGAAGATGACATATGTCTGGCTTGGCCACTGCAGGAATTGATTGAAGGAGCCTCCTGGTACTCTGCCGAACAGGAATTAAAATGCAAACAAGACATTGTCCCTAGCTTTAGCGATACCGCTGAGAGGTTTTCCACCTGCTAAAGTGGAAGGAACTAAGGCCAGATCAAAAGAACATCTTGACTTAAAAAATAAACAAAAAATAATAAAGGCTTCAAATGGGTGTTATTTTGAAACAGAGCTATGTGTTTCCAAATATGGCAACTTTGCAAGGATTCGAATAAAAATTGTGCAGTGCGAATTTCACCTTGCCTGTCTGGCAAGGTAACACTGGGCAAGGCTACTTAAGGTCCTTCTTTCTCTGTAAAAATTGGGAGTAGGATTGGATTGTCTGGAAAGTGTCTCTGGCTACAGAGACTGTGTGATGCAAGCTGTAGGGAGTGACCTTCCTTCTCCTCCTGGCTCCTGTTGAGACCAGAGAAAGTGGAGCTTCATTCCTCCAGCTGAAACAGGGCACCAGAGACTTCACTAGCCTCTTCTACCATTTAATCCATCTCCCCTGTGATCATGAACTCTGCCTAGCTTCTCAATTCAATCTAATCCATAGTGTCTGAGTGGACCATAGCACAGAAAAAGTAAAAGTTTCAAATTTAGAAACTACTCAAATTGATTCCAAGAGAAAAATCATAGCAACAGAGAGTGAAAGAGATTGTATTATCACTAGTAACTGAAAAATACCAGAGTGAGTTTCCTTCAGGTACAGCTGTATCCAGGTGCTAAAATGGCTTTGGCAACATTTTCTTACAGCTCCTTTGTCTTCTGGTTTGGCTTTATTCTCAAGCAGGTTCTCTCTTCATAGGAGTAAAATGGCTACCAGTAGCTCAAGACTTCTATTCCAGTATAGCAACCCCAACAAAAAGAATTTCTTTCTTCTTAACTCCCAAGATTCATTTAACATTTGTCAAACAAGTGGTAGGAGACATAGCCGTGGGCAAACAGGTGAAGCCTCTGCCCTTGCTGGTTGGAACCTCACTAGAGGAACTTAGGTGGAGTGTGTGTCCCTGAACCAATTCCTGTGTTCACGGGGTTAGGGTCTCCTCTCTAGCCAGGTTAGGTCTGGATAACTCCTGTTGCCCTCCAGCAAAGCTGATGTTTCAGAGGAGTCCTCCCTTGTCCCCACAATCTCACTGTCTAAATGATGCTTTCTGTTTCTCTCCCCATCTTGAGGCTCATTATCAACTCCAGTTTCGGAAGTAATGACAATGATAGTAAATGTTTATTGAATGGCTTTGCATGTATTAACTCATGCAGTCCTGTAACTATAAGGGTTAATTTTGAATCCATACTGGATTCTGCTTCTGTGACTTTAATTCTTATTTTGCTACTTTTGTTATTATTTATTATTGTTGTTCAGCCCCTCAGTCGTGTCCACCTCTTTGCAACCCCATGGACTGCAGCACACCAGGCTTCCCTGTCCTTCACCATCTCCCAGAGTTTGCTCAGACTCATGTCCATGAGTCCTTGATACCATCCAACAATCTCATCCTCTGTTGCCCCTTGTTATTATAGGCATACATAAATGGTCTGCCTTGGCGGGCTCTGCCCACCCCTCTCTGCCTGACCCTTGAGTTAGGGTGCCTTTGTTTGGCTCACAGGGAGATAGCCTGACCCTGCCCAACTGTGAAGGGCTGTAAGGAAGTGAAACTAACACATCCCCTTGCCTGAGGCTTGCCATTCTAGGAGATATTTACAAGAATTAAACAGTCTTTTTACTTTGTTTCCTCACCTGTCCCCATCTCTGATCCATAAAAGAACCTGGTTTCCAGGCCCTGACACGATGGTTATTTTGAGGCACTAGCCTACTATCATACCCCACTCCAGTACTCTTGCCTGGAGAATCCCATGGACGGAGGAGCCTGGTAGGCTGGCAGTCCATGGGGTCGCTAAGAGTCGGACACGACTGAGCGACTTCACTTTCACTTTTCACTTTCATGCACTGGAGAAGGAAATGGCAACCCACAGTATTCTTGCCTGGAGAATCCCAGGGATGGGGGAGCCTGGTGGGCTGCAGTCCATGGGGTCGCACAGAGTCGGACACAACTAGAGCGATGCAGCAGCAGCAGCAGCAGCAGCCTACTGTCTTCGTGGTCAGCTGGCTTTCCGCATAAAGTTGTCTTCTTTGCCTCGACACCTTGTCTCATGAGCAGAGTGAGCTTGGACTCAGTAACAGTCCTCACCACAACCCAGAGGTTATGTGCTCTTTGTAATGACCACGTAAGGATGAGTAAACAGAGGTACAGAGAGGCAGGGAATGTTGCTGCGGTGCCCAGTGAGGCTGGTTCCTTATTGAGGATAAGCTGGCAGTTATTACTCTTTTCCTCCCATCTGATTCCTTTCCTATAGCAAGGGGAGAAGGTGACATAAAGAGAGTTCAGGGTAAAAAGAGTGTCATGCTTTCTAAGCAGCAACCCCTTGAGGTGTATTTCACCTCATGTAATAGGTATGTTTCTGAAACATGTTTGAAACTCTCCCTTCTACAAATCAGTTCCGCTTTTCACTTTATAGTCTTTGACAAAACAACCAATGTATCGTAGATTCTGCCTTTAATGGAATTTTCTTGAATTGATGATGATTTGAAAGAATTAGGCACTGTTTGGAGCTTGGGAGTCTTTTTATGAGATGGTGGTTTTTGTTACAATGGGTGCTTGTTAAAAATGGGTTCTCACCTATAAGCCATCTAGCTCATACTAATTGATAAGTTGACTCCATCTTTTATGACTATTGTGCCTCTGTTCTTATAGAATTGGCCACCTTCTGATTTACTCAAAGGGCTTTGCACCAGTTTTGTGGATTTTTAATATCTTTTCTGCAGCTCAGAAACATACCAGCTACTTTCTAGCCTCTCTGTAAAGGTTACTTGTATTCTTGTGATGCTTCTAGTAGAATAAACTTGAACTAAAAATTAATCTCTGTAATTCTATTCCTGACTAAGTTTGGTAAACCCAGGTGACAACATTGTCTTGAAGTGGCCAGTTACTGAGCCTCTCAGCTAGGTAACGATAGATAATGGAAGCAACCTAGATGTCCATCAGCAGANCTGTGGTACATATACACAATGGAGTATTACTCAGCCATTAAAAAGAATACATTTGAATCAGTTCTAAGGAGATGGATGGAACTGGAGCCGATTATACAGAGTGAAGTAAGCCAGAAAGAAAAATACCAGTACAGTATACTAATGCATATATATGGAATTTAGAAAGATGGTAACGATAACCCTATATGCAAGACAACAAAAGAGACACAGATATATTGAACAGTCTTTTGGACTCTGTGTGAGAAGGTGAGGGTGGGATGATTTGAGAGAATAGCATTGAAACATGTATATTATCATATGTGAAACAGATCGTCAGTCCAGGTT
>SJYQ01004363.1:0-62230 GCA_006410935.1 Redunca redunca | reverse complement strand
GTACTTTGGCCACCTCATGTGAAGAGTTGACTCATTGGAAAAGACTCTGATGCTGGGAGGGATTGGGATTGGGGGCAGGAGGAGAAGGGGATGACAGAGGATGAGATGGCTGGATGGCATCACGGACTCGATGGACGTGAGTCTGAGAGAATTCCGGGAGTTGATGATGGACAGGGAGGCCTGGCGTGCTGCGATTCATGGGGTCGCAAAGAGTCAGACACGACTGAGTGACTGAATTAAACTGAACTGAGTTGTTAGATGCCCCCTGGCTTTGACTTACTCTTTGAAATATTGATTCCGACAATTGGTTTTTGTATGTTATTGACACAGCAGAGCCTTCAAATGTGCAGTAAGTCAGTATGCAAATGTGAGAAATTATACCCACATGAGTAATCATCTTATACCAGATACATTAAAATAATTTTGTCTTTCTTACGTGAAAGTGAAAGTGTTAGTCACTCAGTCATGTCTGACTCTTTGTGACCTCTTGTATTATAGCCTACCAGGCTCCTCTGTCCATGGAATTCTCCAGGCAAGAATTCTGGAGTAGGTTGTTATTTCCCCCTCCAGGGGATCTTCCCGACCCACAGATCAAACCCATGTCTCCTGCATTGCAGGCAGATTCTTTACCATCTGAGCCACCAGGAAAGCCCCTGTACTTCCTAAAACCTTTAGAAAAGGCAAACAAAGGTTTTTGAGAAGAACTTATGTTTGTCAAGGAGTTTCCCTGGTGGCTCAGAGGTTAAAGCGCCTGCCTGCAATGTAGGAGACCAGGGTTCGATCCCTGGGTTGGGAAGATTCCTCTGGAGAAGGAAATGGCAACCCACTCCAGTATTCTTGCCTGGAGAATCCCATGGACAGAGGAGCCTGGTGGGCTACAGTCCACAGGGTTGTAAAGAGTCAGACACGACAGAGAGAACTGATTAGGAAAATGAAAGATCTGAGTTGATGTTTCTTGGCGCTTTGGAAACAGAAGACAAAATGCCTTTGACCATCAGGTCATCAATTTCAGAGGCTGTTGTTTTCTGCGTAGTTAGAGTTCAAGATTTGTTATGTTTGACAGTCATTTGTAGCTTCCTTCTGAGTAGAATAGATTTTCAAATTACAAATCACCAGGCAAGCATCAAACTGAATGCGAAAATCAATGACCCATCACAGTTACAAGCATGTTGATGGCCATGGCGTGGTGAGTAGACCATCACAGACAACGACATGCTTGAAGAAGAACAGACAAGGGCGGCTTTGTTTACTCACTTCTTATCTCTGCCTTCTGCTCCCACCACCCTGACCTGCCATAGAAATGTGTCAGTGAATTTAAGTCAAGTAATAATCTGTGACTAATCTATATGCAGCTTCTAAGCCATTTCCTTCACTTCATTTTAGCAGAGGCTTCTGCTTTCCGCAAATGCCCTCCATTCACAGACTTCCTCTTGCCATCCTCATTTACATACAGGCTCGTCCTTCCAACAGCTTCTTATAACCCTGAAGCTCTGTTGGCAAGAAAACAGGACTCTATTTTTCAAGATCTTCAACTGGAAGCCTGTGGCTGCTCAACAGGAAAATCCGAGCTTCTTTTATTATTACTTGTAACAACCGCTTCTGTTTCTATTACGGAACCAAACTTGGGTCTCCTCACCTGTGGTGAAGGACATTGCAATATTTATTGCACTGCACCAAGCAAGGAGTTCAGGACAGAGAGTCCTCAAAAAGGCTGAATTCTCTGATGGGTTTCAGCAAAGCATTTTTAAAAACAAAGTGAGGAAGCAGGGTCTTGGGGTGTGTGAGCAGCTTGTGCGCAGTTCTCTGATTGGTTGATGGTGAGATAACAGGGCTGTGTCACAGGAGTTAACATTATCTATCCTTAGGCACCAGCAGGTCTGGGGGCTACATGCTCATGATCATCAAGTAGTTAATTTCTTCTGTTGGTGGTGGTTTTAGCATCAATAAAACAACTCAGGATGTGTGCATCATATACTGTTATCTAGGTCATTCAGAGAAGACCTACAGCAGAGAATGCTGGGGAGAGGTCTGTCCCGGGAAGGCCCCGTAGGATCCTGTGCCGTTTCTGGGGACATGTTCTACTTGGAGGCACTGTGGTAGCATTTTTGAACCTTGTCTCATAAATTCTCTGGAGGTGTCTGTTTGGTCAACATGGTTTCTCCCATCCAATAGATAAGGAGACGGAGCTTCCGAGGAATTAGGTCACTTGTCCAAAGTGGTTTAAGACCAGGTGTGTACTCTCAACAACAGCACAAAAATCAGAGACTCATAGTTTTTACTTGGAGACGAGTGTCCTTTCCAAAAGGACTCCCTCTTTATGAGAGCTCATTTAAAAACTTGTTTTAGAATACTTTTAGTTAAGCAAGTTGTAAAGATAGGACAGAGAGTTCCTTTATATCTTCAACCCAGTTTCCCCTGCTGTTAACATCCTGTGTTAGCTTCATACATTTACATAGTATGATACACTTGTCATAGTGAATGAACCAGTATGGGCACATTATTATTCACTAACTTTTCATAACTTATTTTTATTTCTTGAGTGTTTGCCTAATATCTTTTTTTCTGTCTCAGCATCCCACCCCAAATACCACATTTCATTTAGTTATCATGTCTCCTAAGGCTCTTCTGGACTATGACAGTTTCTCAGACTTCCCTTGTTTTTGATGACATTGACAGTTTTTGAGGAGTTGTGAGCAGATATTTTTCAGAATGTCTGTTAATATGGATTTGTCTGATGGTCTTCTCTGGATCTCAATGCTGTTGCACAAACACATGATGGCTTCACCAGGAAAACTTGAATTAGCTTTAAACTGTCAGAGCCTAGGCACACAGATGAGGACAGGAATTCTCTGCCACTTCAGGGTCAGTTTTAAATGAGTCATTTAGGCAAAGTATGTATATTTACCAGGTGGCTCAGTGGTAAAATATCTGCCTGCCAAGCAGGAGATGCAGGTTCAATCCCTGGGTCGGGAAGATCTCCTGGAAAAGGAAATGGCAAACGACTTCAGTATTCTTTCCTGGGAAATTCCGTAGACAGAGGAGCCTGGTGGACCACACTCCATAGGATCGCAAAGAACTGGACATGTTTAGCGACTAAACCATCACCACTACATATATATGTACAGTAAGGACAACTGCATTCATCTGGGTGAGCCAATAGAAGGACACATTTCATAAGAAATCTTCCACCCCAGAAATCTCTCTCACACCCACATGCAATGCACCAGATATTTATAAGAAAGTTAGAAGTTTACAGACTAATAAGGTGAGCAAAGCCATGATTTCAGTTAATGATAAAATTGTCATTGTAAATGACATGTTTGTGGCCAACAAAAACAGATGTCCATGCAACAGTTTGGAGCCATCCAATGCATAAAGCAATTTGTAGATAATCTGCTAAGCAGATATAGTATCAAAATGTATTCATTGTCAATTAGATGTACATCCAGGCTGTTTGTCTAATTGACCAGTTAATTTCCAGACTGTCTCAGGAGCTACTAAACATGGTTTACAATAGAGCCCTTGGTACTGCACCTCAGAGTGACCTAATGTTGATAAACAAAGGAACAGATTCCCTGCTTGTTCAAAGTACAGAGAGTTCAGGGTGCTGTGTTCTGTATGCAGAATCAGGTGCTTCAACAAGCTGTTGTTGACTCAGTCTGAATCGGTAATGCAGTAGTGCCATAATGTATCATCCCATTTGAATGCCTGGCAACTGAAACTATTGTTAAAAAAAGACATCTTTCACCGAGATTGGAGACAGAGAAAAAAAACCTCTTCTGTGATGCTTTTTATGATGGATGTTCTATAAAACAGAACTGATATTGGCCATTTGAGTGAATGACAAGGTCTCTCCCTTTCTCCCCCAGCTCCTGGCTTCCAGGAGGTTCCATCTCAACTCCTGGTGTTCAGTTGAAAGTTCTTCTTAATGTCAGCACTGGACTACATTCATTGTCTCCCACTTTGATAACTGCAAAGAAAAAAGAACAATTTCCGCCCCCTGCCCTCGACAAAAAAAAGAACAAGCCAGGCTTCGCAGGCTTTCCAGTGGTTAAGAGTCTACCTTGCAGTGTGGGTGACACGGGTTCAATCCCTGGTCCGGAAAGATCCCACATGCTGTGGAGCAACTAAGCCCTTGGGCCACAACTACTGTGCCCAAGTTCTAGAACCCGTGCTCCACAATAAGAGTGGCTGCCGCAGTGAGAAGCCCGCGCCCCAACTACAGAGTAGCCTCCCCTCGCTGCCTCTAGAGAAAGGCCCACGTGCAACAGCGAAGACTCAGTGCAGCCACAAATAATAAAATTAATTTAAAAATAAAAAAAAAAACAATTCCAATTGCTTTCTGAAAGACTATTCATTAGAATAAATAGACAAGATTTATTACAAAAGGGATAGGATCCTCTGAAGCAGCAGTCAAGGTGATTTTTCTAAACATCCCACTGTGGCATAGGCTCCTGTTTGTGGTTCTCTGCTGCTTCTCCCAGCTGCCCTTGGCTCCGGGTGTAGCCACGATCCTGGAATGCAGCCCGAGAAAGAGTTGGAAGAGATAGGAGGTCTCTGATAGTTGAGCAGCACACAGGCTTTCTCCTCCACTAAAGGGCTCTAAATATTCTTCATGGAGCTTGGTTTTGATGCCCCTCGTCATCTGGAAGCCTGCATCGCATCAGAAGTTGGAAGCAGTCTGTTATTGATTGCAGCTGCGTCCTTGTTTGGCAGAGGAAGAAGGTGTAGAAAGCAAATGTAGTCCCATTTGGCAAGGACACCTTTCAGGTGAACAACAGTCAGGAAAGAAGTCTTAGAGGCATGGTTAAGAGCCGCAGAGAGAACTGACAGGCCCCCAGGTAGATAATAAATGCCTTGTCTTTTAAAAGGAACCTCTCTCTCAGAAGTGCGTGCATGCCTGCTCAGTCACTTCAGTCCTGTCCAACTCTTTGTGACCCCAAGGACTGTAGCCTGCCAGGCTCTTCTGTTCATGGGATCCTCCAGGCAACAATACTGGAGTGGGTTGCCATGCCCTGCTCCAGGGGATCTTCCCAACCCAGGCACTGAACCTGTGTCTCTTGCGTCTCTTGCATTGGTGGGTGGGTTCTTTACCACTAGCACCACCAGGGAGCCACCCCCCCACCCCCGCCAAGAAGTACTGGGAACAAAAACCAGCTTCCTGTGTACCCTTTACTTACCAAGACCTAGGACAATAATGGGCATTTGTGTGTGTGTGAATGTGAATTACAAGCCCTTAACAAGCTTGTCTCACCTCCACACGCACTGGTATTTCGAAGGCTCAGTGTATTTCACACTTACCATCAAATGCCATCTCGCTTGATGTAGAGAAAACAAATAGTAATTGAGTTCCTCCTCCTGCTTCCATCTCTGAACTGGGCCTACAGAATGGTATTTGGGGATTCACCTCAGAGGTGTTCATCACTTAGAAAAACCCCTAAAAATTCCTGATACGATGCTCTGCCCTTTTCCTGAGACACATATTTGAATTTTTTCCTGCAAAGTGTGATTTATTTATCTGCTGAGTGAACTTAACTGCCAGCCCAGCAAGCACGTGATAGTGGAGTTTTGTTGTAGAAGGACAGCAACTCTTTTTTTTTTTTTTAATTTTTATTTTAACTTTACTTTACAATACTGTTTTGGTTTTGCCAAACATTGACATGAATTCACCACGAGTGTACATGCGTTCCCAAACATGAATCCCCTCCCACCTCCCACCCCATAACATCTCTGAGTCCTCCCCACGCACCAGCCCCAAGCATCCTGTATCCTGCATCGGACATAGACTGGCGATTCGTTTCTTACATGATAGTATNCCATCCATCTCCTTAGAACTGATTCAAATGTATTCTTTTTAATGGCTGAGTAATACTCCATTGTGTATATGTACCACAGCTTTCTTATCCATTCATCTGCTGATGGACATCTGGGTTGTTTCCATGTTCTGGCTATTATAAACAGTGCTGCAATTAACATTGGGGTACATGTGTCTCTTTCTATTCTGGTTTCCTCGGTCTGTATGCCCAGGAGTGGGATTGCTGGGTCATAAGGCAGTTTTATTTGCAATTTTTTAAGGACTCTCTCCACACTATTCTCCATAGTGGCTGTACTAGTTTGCATTCCCACCAACAATGTAAAAGGGTTCCCTTTTCTCCACACCCTCTCCAGCATTTATTGCTTGTAGACTTTTGGATCGCAGCCATTCTGACTGGTGTGAAGTGGTACCTCCATTGTGGTTTTGATTTGCATTTCTCTGATAATGAGTGATGTTGAGCATCTTTTCATGTGTTTGTTAGCCATCTGTATGTCTTCTTTGGAGAAATGTCTATTTAGGTCTTTGGCCCATTTTTTGATTGGGTCATTTATTTTTCTGGAATTGAGCTGCATAAGTTGGACAGCAACTCTTAAGACAGAATCAAGACTCGATTCTTTTGTTGGAAACAAGAAGTCCTGAAATGTATACTGTTAGCTGGATTGGAAACGGCAACGTAGAGAGAGTCGAGAGGTCTTCAGGTTAAATGTGGATGATTACATGTAAATGTGTATCTTCTCTCCTGCTTGAAGAGTCACTGAGACCAAGGAAGGAAATGTATAAAGTGGAAACTAATGAGAACCAAGAGAAAACAAGAGGCAATAGGAGGCAAAAGATGGTAACAGGTACTTGGGAAATGGGAGTGGATGAAGGAGCAGTGACCCAGCAAAGTAGAGGGAGTTATGTGCTGGGCGCCTGCTGATGCAGGTTCCACATGAGTTAGACGGCCAGCATCTTCGGAAGCGGGAGAGAGGCGAGGACTGAGTGCAGGTGGGGACTGGCTGCGGGAGACATTGTACTATTCATCCAGACTTTCAGGTCTTTTCCCAGTCCTCAAAGCCAGGTGTTTTCTGCCCCCACCTGCCCCAGCACACACACATACGCATCCACATTCACATGAAAGTTATTTCTTGGAAAAACTTAATCTCAGGATCAGAACCTATGATGGAACTGAACCACAAAATGGAACCATATATAGCAGAAAAAGTGGGTGAGGGTAAGGCTGAAAATGGGGGTGGGGGAACCAAGTGAAAGCCTGCAGAACTGAGGGGCCCAGTCCTCACATCTCCACAGACTGGCGTATAGCTAAGTAAGAGATGAAAGGATTTGCCAGCAAAGAACCTAAACAGCTATAGAGAAGAGACTTGGAGCTATTGGTACTTAAAGATCCTGAAATGTTGATGTTCAGTTCACTGCTCAGTCACCCTGTGGTAAAGACTGCCGGTCAACAAGCCCCACTTACTCACACAAAATAGAAATTTTAGTACCTCCTCCAAATATTGCCTGATATTTGAGGAAAATCTTCAGTATGAAAGACTGAGGCCAAAATAACAAACAGAAGAAAGGAACTGGGATGAGAGTGACATGATGGAAAAAGAAATGCCGGAAGGAAACACACACACATTGACCTCAGGGAGATGTAATGATATATTGCTCCCCTGCTTTGGGACAGGAACAATCAATGGAAAAAAGAACATGGTTGCTAAAATTAAAAGTTTAAATCAAAGTTTTGAAAATAAAATTGAGGGAATATTCTAGAAGACAATACAAAGACAATACAAAGAAAACTCAAGAAAAATATAAGAAAATTAGAACTCCAATATAATATTAAAACTTTTCAACATGTAGAAATTCCAGAAGAAAAGGGAGAAATTAAGCAGTAATACCAAAAATTTGCCCAGCACTGAACAAACATCAATTACCAGATTAACTTGTCTCATTCAATTTCTAACACAGTAAATGAAAGAAAAGCTACATCAAATACAGTATGATAACATTTCAGATATCAGATATACAGAGACGACACTAAAATCAGAATGGAGTTGGACCAGAAGACAACAAAAGGATGTCACAAACATTCTTGAGGAAGCATCTCTTCACCTTCACATTCCAAGTCCTTCTAGGTCTTGATCAAATGAGAGAGTAGCATTAAAAATATTTTCAGATATGCAAGGACTAAGAAATTTTACCTCTCAGGCTCTGTTACATAGAGAGGTCCTGGAAGATATGCTCTTACTAAACAAGGTAGTAAACGAGGAAAGCTCAAAATGTGAAATCAAGAAACAGACCATTGAGTATAAAGATGAGATGGAGACAGGTCCCATAATGTCAAGAGAGCTGGCCTAGAAGACAACTGCTCAGATTTGGGCAGGAAGATGAGGGATCTGGGAAAGGGTTGGAGCTGACCAAACCTGCATGTGTGCTAAGTCACTCTGGTCATGTCCAACTCTTTATGACCCTATGGACTACAGCCTTCCAGGCTCCTCTGTCCATGGGGATTCTCCAGGCAAGAATACTGGAGTGGGTTGCCATGATCTCCTCCAGAGGATCTTCCCAGCCCAGGGATTGAACCCATGTGTCTTATGTCTCCTGGACTGACAGATGGGTTCTTTACCACTAGCACCACCTGGGAAGCCCCTGATAAACCCTCATGCAAACCAAGTGTGCAATCAAATGCATTTGACGTTGTGGAGAATTGTGTGTATGTGTGTGTCTGTTCGGGGAGGGGTGTAGGGAAGAGTTACTGATTGATACATAAGAAAATTAATTTTTAAAAAAGACAACATAAACTCCAGGAAAAACAAAAAGTTATATAAGAAAGGGAACTTTGCTTAACAGAGAACAATATGCTTGTAGTCATAATATATTAACACACAGTCTGACTTAACCAAAAAAATGTGGACGGAAATACTTTTGAAGGACACACATATAAGTGAAACTGTGTGTGTCAATGTCTGCGAGGACTGCAGCTGACCTTTATCTACTGGAATGTAAGTAGTCAGTGTCTCAAATTGATGCATGAAAAGATAAAATCAGTACATATTGAAATTAAGGAGGTATAGTCTAGAAAAAACAGCTGAGTGAATCAAAAGTAGTTGCTATTGAGAAGCAGAACAGCTATTTTCTTTTATAAGCCCTTTTCTACAATTTGGCTTTTCAACAATGTTTATATATTGCTTTGATAAAAATCAAAATTCATTAAAAAATTAAGAGCATGGATAAAAAATTTTTAAAGGTATTGAGTAGGTCTGGGCTTCTCTGATGGCTCAGTGATAAAGAATCTGCCTGCAAAGCCGGAGCTGTAGTGGCTGCAGGTTCCATCCCTGAGTCAGGGAAGATTCCCTGAAAGAGGAAACCAACCCACTCCAGTATTCTTGCCTGGGCAATCCCATGGACTGAGGAGCCTGGTGGGCTACAGTCCATGGGATTGCAAAGAGCTGGACATGCCTGGAGTGAGTGAACATACATGCAAGCATTGAATAGGCCTATGCAATTGATAACTGGTTCTTATCTACAACATAGAAGTCTGGAATAAATTAAAAAACAGAACATGCTATATTAAAAAAAAGTGTCACTTAAACTATTTAGTCATATTTTGGTAAATTTTATTGAGGCCAGAAGCAGAGAGTATGTTATAATGACTCTTTTACATTTGGAAATTCTTGAAGATCTCTGATTATATCTCAGTAATGTCAAAGATTTATTGAACTAAATCCAAACTAACAAAGCAAACAAATTATGAAGAGATTTTTTGGCATCAGCAAGAATTCCTTCATTTTTTGAAGTGTTTGTGAGGATTCCTTTAAATAGCAGCCTCCTCTGGTACACTGAAGTGTTAGTAGATATCAACCTCTAGCAAAGAATCTAGGGGAGATCAAAAGAAGAGATACTTAAATCTAAAGAGCTCGAAGTTGCTACTGGTCCTTGATTTCTAAGAAGATAAGATAAATCAGCACTGGCACTGCAGTGTGAGTTCATAGGAACAGACTTCCTGCACCAAACTTTGACATCTGTACTGCTATGAGGAGAGACCCACTGCTTTATTAAGCAGGGTGCATATTTACAGCTGCTGAGTGTAGTGACCAAACAGATGAACTCTTCTCAGCTTGACTTGGAAACTGCTGAGATTAAGAAACTTCCAAACCACTGAAAACATTTTTTTTTTAAGAAAGAAAAATCAGTCCCCTTGAACAGTGCTAAAGGTGAAATTTATGTCACTTTTGAAAATTTTCTGACCCTTCTTGTTGCAAAAGTAATATAACTTGAGAGAGTTGCCTTAACTGGCAGGAGAGTAGCAACCTGTGCTGTCTTGAGGGAGTAACATAAAGGGTAGGTCATCTTGCAGCCTCATTAGGCCAGGCTCTCTAAGACTGGATCCCCAGGGCTCTGTACGAATGGATGACAACAACCAGCCCCTTTTCTCTCACTTGAGCCTGAAACTTCATCCCCAAGTAATAAGAGCACAGAGCCAGCTAAAAAGCAAAGCTGAGAACAGCTCCCTGGCAGTGCATTTTTATCTTCTTTGTAGAAAGACATCATCTGCTGGACCATCGGTGCCTCCAGCACGTCCAGATGTCTACGGGAGGCATTCTCCTTCGCCACCCCACCCCAACCCCCCACCTGCAGGTGAGGCTGATGCATCCAGTTTCCTGAGTATTTGGGAAAAAGAACAAGAAAATCGAAGCAGGCAGCCTCTTTTGTTGACATTCCAGAACAGAAGGACATTTCAGTCTTTAAGGCATCTCACCAGGGAGAGAAGGTTCCAGTGTAGCAGGAGGGAGGCCGGCAGTGTTCTGCAGCAGATTTAGATTTATGCAAGGCCAGTGAGGTACAGCTGCTGCCTCTGTCAGTGCCGAAAGGACACGGGAGCCCCAAGCAGCAGCTGGGCAGCCTCTTCTTACAGGGAACTTAGAAGGAGGCCTAGCATTTTTTCCCTGTGAACCTGGGCACCCCCCCTTCCCCCACTTCCCTTGCTAATTTCAAAGGCCCTCATGGATGCCAAAGCCAGCAGCCAAAGGTTGCTGAGAAACTTCAGCAAAAGAAGAGCTTGAATGATTCAGGATGATGATTCCTTCTCCTTTGACTGCTGGGCGTTAGTAACAGTCACTGCTTCATGGAGTTGTTGTGAGGATTAAAGGAGTTATTAACTAAATGGAAGATGATTAGAAGAATGTGTGACCCAATGAGCTTTAGCCATCTTTAATAATATTAGTCCTGGTAGTATTTGAAAGATCAATGAGAACGTGAGAGATGAAATTGTACTTTGTCTAAGGAGGCAGTTGGGTGACTGGATGACTGGATATTATCTGACTGAAGTATATTTTTGTTTTTTTTTCATTACTCTAGGAGGTGGGTCAAAAAGGATCTTGCTGCAATTTATGTCAGAGTGTTTTGCCCTAGTTTTCCTCTAAAAGTTTTATAGTATCTGGACATACGTAATAAGGTTTTTCATCCATTTTGAAATTATTTTTGTGTATGGTGTTAGGAAGTGTTCTAATTTCATTCTTTTACATGTAGCTGTCCAGTTTTCCCAGCACCTCTTATTGAAGAGGCTGTTTTTTCTCCATTGTATATTTTTACCTCTTTTGGCAAATATAAGATATCCATAGGTGTGTGAGTTTATCTAAGAGATTTCTATCCTGTTCCATTGATCTATATTTCTATTTTTATGCTGGTGCCATAAATGTCTTGATAGTAACTTTGTAGTATAGTCTTAAGCCAAGGAGCTTGATTCCTCCAGCTCTGTTTTTCTTTCTGAAGAGTGGTTTGGCTAATCAGGATCTTCTGTGTTTTCATACAAGTTGTAAAATTGAAAAAAAAAGTATTTATTTTATTTTTGTGCTGAGTCCTTATTGCTGCGTGGGCTTTTCTCTTGTTTTGGAGAGCAGGGCTCCTCTTCATTGCAGCGCTCAGGCTCCTCATTGTGGTGGCTTCTCTTGTTGTGCAGCATGGGCTTTAGGGCTTGTGGGCTTTGGAAGTTGCAACTCTTGGGCTCAGTAGTTGCAGCTCCCAGGCTCTAGAGCTCAGGCTCGGTAGTTATGGCGCACAGGATTAGTTGCTTCTTGGCATGTGGGATCTTCTCAGACCAGGGATTGAGCCTGTGTCTCCTGCATTGGCAGGTGGATTTTCTACCACTGAGCCACCAGGGAAGCCCTAAATTTTTTTGTCCTAGTTCTGTGAAAATGCCATTGGTAATTTGATAGGGATTGCACTGAATCTATAGATTACTTTGGGTAGTATAGTCATTTTCACAATATTGATTGTTCCATTGAAGTCAAGTGTCACAGATCTGAATGAGGATTTCTGCACTGGAGGAAATGGTTCAACAGAGACCTGCCAATGAAGCCTAGCAAGGTTATAGAAACTGGACCCATCAGAAGTTGGGTATTGAATACAGGTTTCATTGAGGGTCAGAGAATAAATGTTATTAACTTATTCATTTATGGATATTTTGGAGACTTTGGGTGAAAGCCTTCTTGAATCGTTGAGAATATTGAGGGGCAAGGTTAGATCAACTTTTCCTAAGGACATGCCTCCCAAGAAAGTAGGAGGCCCTCAGAAAGCCTTTGTACTTTATTACATGCCATGTTCTCTTATGAAAAGAAGGCTAAGATAAAAACTATATGATAATCTCAATAGATGCAGAAAAAGCCTTTTGACAAAATTCAGCACCTGTTTATGATTAAAACTCTTCAAAAAATGGGCATAGAAGGAACCTACCTCAACATAGTAAAGACCATATATGATAAGCCTACAGCAAACATTATTCTTAATGGTGAAAAACTGAATGCATTCCCCCTAAGATCAGGAACAACACAAGGGTGTCCACTTTCACCACTGTTATTCAACATAGCTCTGGAAGTCTTAGCTACAGCAATCAGAGAAGAAAAAGAAATAAAAGGAATCCAGATCGGAAAAGAAGTAAAGCTCTCACTGTTAGCAGATGACATGATACTGTACATAAAAAACCCTAAAGATACTATCAGAAAATTACTCGAGCTAATCAGTGAATTTAGCAAAGTCACAGGATGCAAAATCAATGCGTAGAAATCACTTGCATTTCTATATACTAACAATAAAAAATCAGAAAGAGAAATTAAGGCATCAATCCCATTCACCATTGCAACAAAAAGAATAAAATATCTAGGAATAAACTTACCTAAAGAGTCGGACACGACTGAGCAACTGAACTGAACTGAAGGAGACAAAAGAACTGTACAGAAAATTATAAGATACTGATGAAAGAAATCAAAGGTGACATAAACAGATGGAGAGAGATTCCATGTTTCTGGGTAGGAAGAATCAGTATTGTGAAAATGTACTGCCAAACGCAATCTACAGATTCAATGTGATCCCTATCAAATTACCAATGGCATTTTTCACAAAACTAGGACAAAAATTTCACAGTTGATATGGAAACACAAAAGACCCCGAATAGCCAAAGCAGTCTTGAGAAAGAAGAATGAAGCTGGAGGTATCACCCTTCCTGACTTCAGATTATACTACAAAGCTACAGTCATCAAGACAGTATGGTACTGGCACAAAAACAGAAATATAGACCAATGGAACAAGATAGAAAGCCCAGAAATAAACCCATGCACCTATGGATACCTTATTTTTGACAAAGGAGGTGAGAATATACAATGGGGCAAAGACAGCCTCTTCAATAAATGGTGCTGACAGCTACATGTTCAGTTCAGTTCAATCACTCAGTCATGTCTGGCTCTTTGCAACCCCATGGACTGCAGCACGCCAGGCCTCCCTGTCCATCTCCAACTCCCAGAGTTTACTCAGACTCATGTCCATTGAGTCAGTGATGCCATCCAACCATATCTCTCTCATCCCCTTCTCCTTCTGCCTTCAATCTTTCCCAGCATCAGAGTCTTTTCAAATGAGTCAGTTCTTCGCATCATGTGGCCAAAGTATTGGAGTCTCAGCTTCAGCATCAGGCCTTCCAATAAATATTCAGGACTGATCTCCTTTAGGCGGGACTGGTTGGATCTCCTTGCAGTTCAAGGGACTCTCAAGAGTCTTCTCCAACACCACAGTTCAAAAGCATCAATTCTTCGGCGTTCAGCTTTCTTCACAGTCCAACTCTCACATCCATACATGACTACTGAAAAACCATAGCTTTGACTAGATGGACCTTTGCTGGTAAAGTAATGTTTCTGCTTTTTAATATGCTATCTAGGTTGGTCATCATTTTTCTTCCAAGGAGCAAGTGTCTTTTAATTTCATGGCTGCAGTCACCATCTGCAGTGATTTTGGAACCCCCCAAAATAAAATCTCTCACTATTTCCACTGTTCCCCCATCTTCATTGCATGAAGTGATGGGACCAGATGCTATGATCTGTTTTCTGAATGTTGAGTTTTAAGTCAACTTTTTCACTCTCCTCTTTCACTTTCATCAAGAGGCTCTTTAGTTCTTCTCTGCTTTCTGCCATAAGGGTGGTGTTATCTGCACATCTGAGTTTATTGATATTTCTCCCAGCAGTCTTGATTCCAGCTTGTGCTTCATCTGCCCAGCGTTTCTCATGATGTACTCTGCATATAAGTTAAATAAGCAGGGTGACAATATACAGCCTTGATGCACTCCTTTCTGTATTTGGAACCAGTCTGTTGTTCCATGTCCAGATCTAACTGTTGCTTCCTGACCTGCATATAGATTTCTCAGGAGGCAGGTCAGGTGGTCTGGTATTCCCATATGTTTAAGAATTTTCCAGAGCTACATGTAAAAGACTGAAATTAGAACACTTGTTAACACCATATACAAAGATAAAATGGATTAAAGACCTAAATATAAGACCAGAAACTATAAGTCTGAGAGGAAAACATAGGCAGGACACTTGATGACATAAAGCAAGATCCTCTATGACCCACCTCTTAGAGTAATGGAAATAAAAACAAAAGTAAACAAGTGGGACCTGATTAAACTTAAAAGCTTTTGCACAGCAAAGGAAACCATAAGCAAGGTGAAAAGACAACCCTCAGAATGGGAGAAAATAATAGGAAATGAAACTATGGATAAAGGATTAATTTCCTTTGGCCACAAGGCATGTGGGATCTTAACTTCCCCACCAGGGATCAAACCTGCACCCCATGTATTGGAAGGTGACGTCCTAACCTCTGGACAGCCAGGAAAATCCTCTTGTTTATGTTTTGATAGTACCCCTTCATCCAGAATGAAGGCCAGATGTTTAGTTCTTAAACATTCTGAAAGGAACAGTTCATTAGTGGTGAAAAGAGTCAATAAAGAGTAGGGTACCTTCCAGGAGAGGTGTGTTTGCATTCCTTCAAATTTTAAGTGAACCTGATTCCTATGTGATAAAGGTATACTTTCAAGCATGATAGCCTAGCTGTCCATCAACCCTTCTCTGCTTAGGGGTTGGAAAAGGAGGAGGAATTGTACATAGGTAATTCAAAATAAGCAGAGGTTTGTTTGATATCTGAAAAAACTCATAGAAAATTAACTGTTGTCCATGGCAGGGCAGTAGGAGACAAGAGCAGTAGTTGGCCTGAAAAAGTCACACTGGCATAAAAGCCTGCCAGAAGCAGTCCACAGAGTGGATAACCACTTGTGAGTGACCAGTGACTGAAGTACAGCAGTAAGACCGCAGTTGCAAGGAAACAACCGAAGTGATTTTTTAAAAAAGAAAACAAATGGGCTTCAGCCTCCTAAAATAGGCATTTCAAACTAGAAGTGGCTCAACGGTAAAGAATTCACCTGCCAATAAAGGAGACTCGGGTTCAACTCCTGGATCCTGAAGATCCAGAGGAGAAGGAAAAGGCTACCCACTCTAGTTTTCTTGCCTGGGAAATCCCATGGACAGAGGAGGCGGGCTCCAGTCCATGCAGTTGCAAAGAATCGGACACAAGTGAGCACAGCGCAGCTAGCTAGTTTAATACATTCGTAAATTCATATAAAGCAAACTATTGATTTAATGATCTCAGGAGGTTAACACAAGCCTTGCTCTGGCTTTTTCCTTCTCGTTGCTCTACTTGTTGCAAAACTGTGGTCTCTGGATTGCTGATTAGGAATACCTTTGCTTTTAATGGCTCAGAATCCTCCCCATACTGTGGCCTCGATGTGGAGAAATCCCTGGTATTATAATGCCTTTGGACCCTTCTGAATCTCTGAGCCACCAGTGTGTGCAGTCCTGATTCCTGGACTTTTCTACTATAATCATTCTCAATCCTGAAATACAGGCACTGGGTCTTCAGAGGCCAGACTTTGGAATCAGACTGCCCATATTTAGAACTTGGCACTGAATCCTGGCTCTATATTTACTGATTGGGCTTGAAGATACCTAGATTTCCTCATGCATGAATAAGGGAAAATAATAGGATACTTGTAAGATCTCACTGTAAATACACACACACACACACACACACACACACAGAACAGTGCATAATGAAAAGAGTTCCTTAATGCTAATTACTCATATTATTAGGGATATATGCTTATAGTTTAGTTACTTTTCTTTAATTCCTTTCTTTCTTTTTTTTTCTCTTCTTCTTCCTTCTTTTATTAAGATTTCTCCCTTGTTGTAGTTTCTTTTTCCTTATTGCCATCATTAATCTTTATCCTGACACTATTGTTATTGTATCCAAAGAACAGGCTATAGACCCACTTGATCATAAATAAATAATAGCAAATAAAATGGTGCTCTGTATGGTGGTGAGTGGAATGTAGACAGGGTAAGCGTTAGTACTTAGATGATACAAAGGCTAATAAATATACCTTCTTAACAACCCCTGGCCCAGAAGGAAGGTGGGTGGAGACAGGGGCAAGAGAGGGGAGGCGTGAAAGAGGAGGAAGGAGGGAGAAGATGGGAGGAGAACAGGGTGAAGAAGAGCTACAGAAAACCCTGAGGGAGACATACCCACAATGTCCAGAACATAAGCATGAGTTATTTCCCAAAGTGCCTTACCATCTTATCCTGGGGAGAATTTACCCTTGATTATAAGCGCTACCGTAGTTAACACCAAAGTATAAATATATGCATCAGGAAAACCTCCTTTTGTGTGAGTGAGTGAGATGGAGACCAAGAGAACAATGGAAGCTTTAGGAGAATGAGATGAGCAGGTTGATACAATATCAGCTAATGTGGTGAATCTGACACAGATGGAAAGAGCACTGACTCACAGGAGGAAAGTCAGAAACCATTCCACCTTTGGGGTGGGGAACAGCCACGTCATCTTGGTCATGACAAGCTACAGTGTGTCTTGCTGGCTGGATGACATCAAAGCCTTATTTTGGTTTTTAGGTGACTCCGTGGACTGCAGAGTGAAACGTTTTCATCTGGAACTGGGGAGATGGCTCTGAAACCCAGAAAAACTGACCCATTATTTAAAGACAGTGGAATGAGCTCTCTGGCTGGGAGAGGGGTCGGGAGATGGACAGCCAGGTTGGGACTTGGACTTGTGTTACCCCACTAAGCTTCAGCATGCTTCATCAGCCTCCGGACAAGAGTGTGCACTTTCTCCTCTCTCGCTTATAGCCTGGCCGTGTGACCTGATCCTTGGCAGAAGGAGAGTTTGGGTTCTGGCCCATCTCATCCTGGAACTTCGGAAAACTGCTTACCCCTTCAACAACTCAGCTTCCTCGTCTGCAAAAGGGTGATGGAAGAATGCCTTCGTATCAGGTTGGTGTTATTAAATTATCTATTGTTGACTATGCTGGGTCTTCGTTGCTGCGCAGACTTTTTCTCTAGTTGTGGTGAGTGAGGGCTTCTCTATAGGGGTGCGGTGGCTTCTCAGAGTGGGGGCTTCTCTCGCTGCAGAGCTCGGGCTCTAGGGCTCGCTGGCTTCAGTAGTTGGGGCTCCCAGGCTCTGGAACACAGGCTTGATAGATGTGGCACATGGACTTAGTTGCTTTGGGGCTGTGGGATCCTCTCCTATTAGGGACTCAGCATTGACTGGCAGGCTCTTTACCACTGAGCCACCAGGGAAGCCCAGGTTAGTGCTAAAAAAAATGGTGTCCTCTGGAAACCCATCAAGGACAACCATCTGAGGGGATGGCCAGAGTGGGAATAGGTTGCGTTTCAGTTTTCCTTACATCCCGCCCGCCGCCACCAGCCCCACCACCATTGAGAGCAGCTTTTTCTTCCAAGAACTATGTGTTTGCACTGCAGAGCAATATTCTGTCTGCAAATGGCTTTTCAAGGCTAAGATTGAAAACCCACTATGTCGGCCGTCTCTAGCATTGCTTCCGCCTCTTACTTTCTCTTTCTGTTTCTCACGAGGTGACATGAGAGTATGCTGTGCTGAAGACATGGTGGCAAGAGGGCCCGGATAGAAATGAATTGGAAAAATGAGAAAGTAGGGGGTACAGGGGCTTTGGCTGAGGGAACCTGCGACGCGTGCTTGGGAGGAGGCGAGGAAAGGTCTGAGACTTGTTCGAGGGGGTTGTTCTCTCCCCATTTCCTTCCCAGTGTGTCTCTCAGATGCAGAATTAATCCCTCCTGCTTTCAATTATGGGCAGAATCCAGTTTGGAGCATCTATTTCTTACTAAGAGTGTGCCATGTAGTCTGTACAAGGACAATGATAAAAATAGGTGTTGTTAATCACCCTATTTGGGCTACACGTTACAGGATTGAGTCACTGCAGGGCTGGTTGCTGTAAATGTCCACCTCTCTCGCTCTCTCTATTTTTACATTATATATTTATTTATGTTTCGTTGCACTAGGTCTTCAGTGCTTCACATGGGTTTTCTCTTGTTGCGACCAGTGGGGGCTACTCTTCATTGGGGTACATGGACTTCTCAGTGTGGGGGCATCTCATGTTGCAGAGCACAGGCTCTAGGGACTGTGGGCTCAGTTAGTTGTGCCCAGTGGCACCCAAGGCATGTGGAATCTTCCAAGACCAGGGATCAAACCCACTTCCTCTGCACTGGCAGGCAAATTCTTACGCACTCTGCCACTAGAGAAGTCCTACTGAGCTTTCTTTCTCTCCAGTTGATGGCAGAGGTTCACATAGTCCCTTGGACTGCAAGGAGATCCAACCAGTCCATTCTGAAGGAGATCCCTGGGATTTCTTTGGAAGGAATGATGCTAAAGCTGAAACTCCAGTACTTTGGCCACCTCATGCGAAGAGTTGACTCACGGGGAAAGACTCTGATGCTGGGAGGGATTGGGGGCATGAGGAGAAGGGGACGACAGAGGATGAGATGGCTGGATGGCATCACTGACTCGATGGATGTGAGTCTGAGTGAACTCCGGGAGTTGGTGATGGACAGGGAGGCCTGGCGTGCTGCGATTCATGAGGTCGCAAAGAGTCGGACACGACTGAGTGACTGAACTGAACTGAATGGGTTTACACTGATGAAATTACTGGCATTCAAAATACGTGAATTCTAGAAATCTCATAAATATTGTGAAACCCCTCTTGTATTTGTATAGAGCATAGCAATCCAGAGAACTCAGCAGTCTGAACTCTTCACAGAGGGGCCCACAGCTTGATTCTGAAACTGCCTTTCGTCTGGCAATTGTTTCTGCAATTGCCTGATTCATCCTCTAAAAGTAACAGAATCTCTGCTTCCAGAACACTGCAGCTTTGGTTTATGCAATGGCATGATCAGAATAAAAGGGCAAAGTTCTGGGAGTTCATCCAGATTATAGAGCAGGTTGTATGCCTCTTTTGTCCCTTTGCCAGCTTTGGTTTAAGGCCTGTTTCTAATAGAACCTGGGAGCAAAGTTTTAGGAGCAGAAACATACACATTTCTGTAAGCAACTTACACATTGCTACTCAAACTGTGATGGATGCAATCAGCAGCATAGTTTTTCCCTGGGAGTTTATTAGAACTATAGAATCAGACCTACCCTGGACCTAACTGAATCAAAATCAGTATTTTAATGGGATCCCAGGCATTCATGCACATTCTGTTATAGACTTCACCTACCTTGGAGTTTTAGTCATTGATACCAAAACAGTCCATTAATTGTGAAGCGTGAGATTGGCTTAGGCCAGTTTGCAACAGAAAGCAAGGAGAATTCCCAAGGATTTTATGCTGGGATCTTTCTGCAAGGAGCTAGAAAAGAAGAGGGGAAGAAAAGCAGGGATAGAAATAAAGCTTAGCTGAGGTTGCAAACTCACAGGCTTCCATAGACAAGGTCAGTAAGGGAAATGGAAAGTAGGGGTCACAGGGGACCACTGAGAACTGGAGAATGCATGCCTCTTTCAAACACAGCTGCCACTGCTCCGATCTGGATGGTTGCTGCCCTGAAATGTGGGCTCAGCGTTGTCAGACCTTCTGACTTTTTCAAGAGCCTGGAATATACATTTTAATGGAGAATTCCCTGATTTTTATTCAGTGAGGTCCAGTAGACTAAATATAATTCTATCAGCTAATAACAACTGAGTGTACTCAGTCACTCCTTAAAAGGGCTGTGGCAAGTCATTTCTTCTCTCTGTATTTCTGTGTGTGCATTCCTTCCATGGGTTATTATTAGAGAACATGTAATTTTCCACATACGTTAGGATAATAACCACATGCTTGGGAGAGAGACCTGAGCCAAAGGCTCTGAGAATATACCCCTGGTTTCAGTTGGAGGTGATAGCCCTTGGAAAGCCCGTTACCTGCAATTTTCTAATGGGGTCTCAAATTTCTGATGGTGAATCCGAGGGTTTCACACTGCTTAACCATCCATTGCTATGTGAACAGGTTACTAAGCTTTGTAGTTTGAGTTCAGAGTTGAGGTGTTTGATAGAGTTTTATTTCTCTAGAGAGATACCAGGCGTTGGGGGAGCAGTGGGAAAGGTGGGAGGGCTCAGAACCGCCAGATGAATGTAGTGAGCAGCTGCCCTGGGGATGTGCCTCATAAGGGAATCATTTTCAAGATGTTGTCTAAAGATCCCCTGTATTAAAATAACCTGGAGTGCAGTTTTGAAATGCAGACTCCTAGGTCTATAGGAGTAGATAGATGCAGACTCCTGCAACTACAAATCTGCCAAATAAAAATCCAGGGAATGAAGCCATGGAAAAAAATCTCACAGATACTCCAGATCATGTGTATGTATATTAAAATTTTAGAGCAATGGTGTTTCAGTGAGATAATGCTAGGTGGTGTCTGATTGTTCTTCATTTCTACTGAGCATAGAGTAAAAACAGAAGCACTTATCTACTGTGAAAAGAATGAAGGTGTGTTGGAAAGGGCAATAGGACTGAGATGCTTGAGTGATAGTACCGTGCCATCGAGAGAGCACCCTGACTTTGACCGGGTACCTGTGTTGTGCAGTAAGCCAGTTCTCTAGGGGGAATAATGCTCTGACTTGTAGCGTCTCCCTAGTTCTGTTGTATAGATACTCCCACCATGGCCAGTGTCTTGCCGCCAACATGTTGTCACTGAATGAGAAGTTGGGAGGGAACATGAAGAGCTTGCTTTCATGAGCATGTGCCAGCTGGCTCCAGCCGACCACAGACAGCTCCTCACAGAGCAGCCCTAGGGGGAAATGGAAGTGCAGGGAACAATGATAAGGCTTCATAAAGGAAAAAAAAAAAAAATATATATATATATATATACACACACACCATATTCCATATTCATCTATATTAGCACACATATATATATGTATATTCACATACCATATATATATATATATATATATACACGCACACACACACACTATTTTAAATGGTATATATGGGCTGCCCTGGTGACTTAGACAGTAAAGAGTCTGCCTGCAATGCAGGAGACATGGGTTCAATCCCTGGGTTTGGAAGATCCTCTTCTTATATTTGGTGTCACACACACCATACAGTAAAACCACATAAAAATTTGCACTAAATCCCAACGTAGTGCTTCAGATAGCTAGGTTGGACTAGGTGGAAGGCTCTTTACCTTAATGAAGTTGATATACACACCTGGGCTAGGCTTCCCAAAATGTCCATGTGAGTCACCAGTGGATCTGCTTAAAGAGCAGATTCTGGTTTAGTCGGCTCTGGAATGTGGCCAGAGAGAGTTTGTGTTTCTAACAGGCTCCCGGGTGAGACGGCTGATGCTGGTCTGTGGACTGCTTTGAGAATGTCAGCCGAGAGTCAAAGCAGGTTAAGTCATTTTGCTCCTTTTCCTTGAACCCTAACCAAAGCCTCAAAGCTTATACTCCAAAGGTGTTGAAAAGCCATACCGTAGTTAGCACCAGAGGAAATGGAGATGAAGAACTCCAAACGTGAGAAAAATTGTCCTGGTATTTGGTCAGCCAGTTCCACAGTGTTCTTCCTAAGGAAGAGAGTAATTGGAATGGGAAGAAAGTTTTCTTTTGCCTAGAGACCAAAATCAAAGGGCAGTTCCCTGCTTGTGTGGGTGACTGAAAATGGACATCAAGAACAAAAGTTGGCTCTGAAATCTGCTTTTCAAGAGATGGCTGCAAACATGATAAATCGATTGCCCAGCACAGACATAATAAATCAGTTGCTTATAGAGGTCATATTAGATTTGGGAGGACCAGGGGCATTCACTGTGGTTAGGGGTTCTGCCTGACGTCCCTTTTTTATATGTACCACTTTATTGTTCCTAAAGGATCTTTGAAAGATTAGCACTGGCTTTTGGAGCCAAGAAAACCATTCTTGCTAGAGAAACAATAGGTCTCTCTTTTGATATATGGACAATAATGGAGTGAGTGTATTTGAGTTTTTCTGGGTGTTAAGCATTGTGGTAGTTACTTCACTTAATTTTTCTTCAAATCTCTCACCAATTATGTGGGAAAGGATTACTGTCCATATAGTCAAAGCTATGGTTTTACCAGTAGTCATGTTTGGATGTGAGAGTTGGACCATAAAGAAGGCTGAGCACTGAAAAATTGATGCTTTTGAACTGTGGTGTTGGAGAAGACTCTTGAGAGTCCCTTGGACAGCAAGAAGATCAAACTAGTCAGTCTTGAAGGAGATCAACCCTGAGTGTTCACTGGAAGGACTGATGCTGAAGCTCCATCCTTTGGCTGCCTGATGCGAAGAGACAGCTCATTGGTAAAGACCGTGATGCTGGGAAAGATTGAAGGCAAAAGGAGAAGGGGGTGACAGAGGATTAGATGTCTGGATGGCATCACTGACTCAATGGATATGAGTTTGAGCAANCCAGCACAGACATAATAAATCAGTTGCTTATAGAGGTCATATTAGATTTGGGAGGACCAGGGGCATTCACTGTGGTTAGGGGTTCTGCCTGACGTCCCTTTTTTATATGTACCACTTTATTGTTCCTAAAGGATCTTTGAAAGATTAGCACTGGCTTTTGGAGCCAAGAAAACCATTCTTGCTAGAGAAACAATAGGTCTCTCTTTTGATATATGGACAATAATGGAGTGAGTGTATTTGAGTTTTTCTGGGTGTTAAGCATTGTGGTAGTTACTTCACTTAATTTTTCTTCAAATCTCTCACCAATTATGTGGGAAAGGATTACTGTCCATATAGTCAAAGCTATGGTTTTACCAGTAGTCATGTTTGGATGTGAGAGTTGGACCATAAAGAAGGCTGAGCACTGAAAAATTGATGCTTTTGAACTGTGGTGTTGGAGAAGACTCTTGAGAGTCCCTTGGACAGCAAGAAGATCAAACTAGTCAGTCTTGAAGGAGATCAACCCTGAGTGTTCACTGGAAGGACTGATGCTGAAGCTCCATCCTTTGGCTGCCTGATGCGAAGAGACAGCTCATTGGTAAAGACCGTGATGCTGGGAAAGATTGAAGGCAAAAGGAGAAGGGGGTGACAGAGGATTAGATGTCTGGATGGCATCACTGACTCAATGGATATGAGTTTGAGCAAATTCTGGGGGATAGTGAGGTACAGGGAAGCCTGGCATGCTGCAGTCCACGGCAGAGTCAGACATGCCTGAGTGACTGAACAGCAAGAGATTACTGCCCTAATTCTCGAGCAAGACACGAGGTACAGTGAGATCATTCAGTGTACCTGATGTCAAGGAACAAGTTTCAGAGCCAGAATTTAAACGCAAGTCTGTTTCTGCCTTTTCTGTGTATGTTTGTCCTTTTTGCTTCTTAATTGTAAACTTCTGAGAATAAGGATTATGCCTTCTGTCTTTATTTTATCATGGAATACGCAGACAGGATTGTGTCTGTGTGTGTGTCTGTTGTTTATATACACAGAATATCTATACACAATACTGTGTTTCTTGGAGCTCTTGGGGACTGAGAACTGTGCAAATAAAAATGTTAAATTTACATTATTTATCTACTTATTGTTCATATCAGTCAATATGTTACAAATAATTCCAAGCTATTTTATGATTATTGCATATAATTTTCAGTATGTCACTGGTAGAATTCACTAATAATGTACAAGAAAATACATGCAGTACGGTATGAGCACATATCTGGACCAGTCAGGGAGAAGCCAACAAGCCCAACAGCAGAATAGAGTTGGAAAAGCTCTATATATCCCAATGGGCATTAGACTGGAAGACACTTAAAAGCCTAGCATGATCAGATCAAGAAGATAGAATGGGAGAACCCTGTGCTCACTTCCTCCTGCAGACACACCAAAACTAAAACTGTTAATGCATATAAAGTAACTATCTCTGAGAACAACCTGAAGATGAGCAGAACCGATTTTCTATAACTAAGGATAAAAACAAACTGTTCTGGATCATAACAAACTGGAAAATTCTTAAAGAGATGGGAATATCAGGCCACCTTACCTTCCTCCTGAGAAATCTGTGTATGCAAGTCAAGAAGCAACAGTTAGAACCGGACATGGAACAATGGACAGGTTCCAAATAGTCAAGGCTGTATATTGTCACTCTGCTTATTTAACTTATATGCAGAGTACATCATGTGAAATGTTGGGCTGGATGAAGCACAAGCTGAAATCAAGATTGCTGGGAGAAATGTCAATAACCTCAGATATGCAGATGACACCACCCTTATGGCAGAAAGCAAAGAGGAACTGAAGAGCCTCTTGATGAAAGTGAAAGAGGAGAGTGAAAAAACTGGCTTAAAACTCAAGAGAGATGGTATGGGGTGGGAGGTGGGAGGGGATTCATGTTTGGGAACGCATGTACCCTCGTGGTGAATTCATGTCAATGTCTGGCAAAACCAATACAGTATTGTAAAGTAAACTAAAGTTAAAATAAAAATTTAAAAAAAAAAAAAAAAGCAAAGATCATGGCATCCGGTCCCATCACTTCATGGGCAATAGATGGGGAAACAATGGAAACAGTGACAGACTTCATTTTCTTGGGCTCCAAAATCACTGTGGATGGTGATTGCAGCTATGAAATTAAAAGATGCTTGCTCCTTAGAAGAAAAGCTATGACCAACCTAGACAGCATGTTAAAAAGCAGAGACATTACTTTGCTGACAAAGGTTCGTCTCGTCAAAGCTATGGTTTTCCAATAGTCATGTATGGATGTGAGAATTGGACCATAAAGAAAGCTATCTGTGTGGCTTTCTATTAACCTCAAACTCAAGTGACACTCAGCAGAGGGAGCTGAATAACCCACGCTCTGGAGGGAGAATCCGAGGTCCACAGCATTAGTGGTCTTCTTGACCACCTTTCATTTGTTCAAGAGCAGAGCACTGATGCTCAAATTTGTGGACTGATGCCATCTGGGAAAGCGCTTTCCTTCCTTGTGTTTCTGCTTGCCATGGGGTAAGGGGTCCCTGCTTCTTGAAATGAGAGCCAGCTCTGTCAAACTCTAACCTTTGGAAGTGTGCAGACACTGTGGATGTTGGTCCAGTTACTATTTTCTGCTTCCTTCCTGCCAAAGCGAGCCTCTGATGACAATGACTAAAATGTTAGATACACACTTGCCCAGTATCTCTATGGCTCCAGGTGGTCATGCCATTCATTCCTGCCAAATAGATTTAAAGAGAAGTATATTAGGGAGTGGGGCTTCCCTGGTGGTTCAGTGATAAAGAACCTTCTTGCCAGTGCAGGAGTTGGGGGTTTAATCCTTGGGTCAGGAGGATTCCCTGGAGAAGGAAATGGCATCTGGCTCTAGTATTCTTGCCTGAAAAATCCCATAGACAGAGAAGGCTGGCAGGCTACAGTCCACGGGGTAGCAGAGTCATACATGACTGAGTGACTAAGCACACACAAACACACACACAGGTTTTAGGGGATTCAGGGTAAAATTTTCTTCCCTGATGAAAAATTGTGCTGTGACTAAAGTGAAAGTGAAAGTGAAGTCACTCAGCTGTGTCCAACTCTTGGCAACCCCACAGACTGTAGCCTACCAGGCTCCTCTGTCCATGGGATTCTCCAGGCAATAGTACTTTAGTGGGTTGCCATTTCCTTCTCCAGGGGATCTTCCCAACCCAGGCCTCGAACCCCGGTCTCCCGCATTGTAGACAGACTCTTTACCGTCTGAGCCACCGAAGAAGTCCTAAATCCCCTCTGTCTTGCCTGTGGTCTGGTGGTGTAAACATTTAGTGCCTGGAACTGTAGCAGCCATCACAACACAACCGTGAGGCAAGAAGCCTAAAGACTGTGAGCCAACATGTCAGGGGTGGAAGGGAGGAAGGATGAATACAGCCAGGCTCCTTGATGTCATTGTTCATCTGCTGACCCAACCTTGGGACCCAGACTCCTTGTTCTGGAGGGTAACTTGAAGTGTTTTTGTTTAAGCCATTGTTAGATGTTCTGTTGCTTGTTATTCAAACCGTCCTAAGTGATACACAAGTTACGTAAACTCTCTGAACCTAAAATTTCTCATCTAAAAAGTGAGGTCAGCACCACCTAGAAGAATTGGGAGTAACTAAATAATTCAGTACATAAGTCACCTGACAAAATGCCACCTCAGAAGAGATACTCAGCACATTTTAGCTAAACAGAAAGAAAAACTGGGAGTGCACTGCACTGTATTTGGCCAAATGGGAATATTGCCACAGGTATTTGATGAACCTTCTCATGTATAAAGTGAACATTCAATGATTTTTTTTTTTTTTTTGCTTTTGCTTTACATTGGTTTATGTTATTACTCTGGAGAAGAAAATAACAGCCCATTCCAATATTCTTGCCTAGAGAACCCCATGGACAGAGGAGGCTGTGGTCCATGGGGTCACAGGAGTTGGACATGACTTAGCAATTAAAGAAAGAGGTAAATATGCACACCCACATTTACATTTTTTCCTCCAACTGTCATTTTCACTGCTTAGTTGGGGAGCAGACTATTTCTTCTTTTTCTGGGAAGGGAGATTATCACAGTTGAGTTTAAAGGCTCAGAAAACAGTCTGGATATATACAATAGCTACCCATTTAAGAACTCTTTCTACAGCTGTCTATGCTGGTTTAACCCTCATCATATCAGGTTTTCCTGGTAACATTTTCTGAGTTTGTATAAGCTTCTGCAGACCAGACTTTAGCAGAACCTTGGACAAGATGCTCATTGATCTACTATGCAAACACTGTGAAACCCAGTTTTCCTCCCAGATGGAGGAAATACGTTCCCTGGTGAAGCTTCATCTCTTTTGTTACCCATCTCTTTGTCCTTTCAGAAGTAGCTGCTCTCACAGACTCCTGGGTGGTTGCCGAAATTGGCTTTATTTTTCTGCTTTTTAGAAAGCAATCAATTTGTCTATGAAAATCATCTTCCATTGTCAGGCCAACAATGGCTCTTGCAGCCTCTTCTGTGTCTTCAAGTGGAATTCAAAAGGCGTCGGTCTCTTCCAATTCCGGAGGGCCAGAAAGCAGCCGAGCCTCACCTCCTGAAGTACCTGATGAAAGTGCTCCTGCGTCTTTCTTCCTTCTCAAGGAAGTACACAAAATGGCCCTTTCTCACTGGAAATTTTCAAGAGGGGTGGAGCAGACCACTTCTTGTATGTTCCTCTTACCCACTTTTTTTTGTAGCACACTACACTTCAAGATGCAGAGACCCACATCTTTGGTAACAGTGGCTGTGGGCTGGTCTGGCATAGGCTGGTGCTGAATTGGACCAGCTTCCAAGGGAGGCAGCCCTGGGCCCCATGCCCATATTTTCCTTGCAGATTGAGGTCATATGGTTGTGTGTGTGTGTGTATTAGTTGCTCAGTCATGTCCTACTCATTGTGACCCCATGGACTATAGCCTGCTGCCCATGGAATTCTCCAGGCAAGACTACTGGAGTGAGCTGTCATACCCTTCTCCAAGGGATCTTCCCCACCCAGGGATCAAACCCAGGTCTCCTGCATTGCAGGCAGATTCTTTACCATCTGAGCCATGAGGGAAGCCCCATATGGTTGTTCTCACCAAATCCAGAACCAGAACATGGCTCAAAACGCATCTTTCATAACTAGTGTGAACTCCTGGAGGCAGATTCTCAGTATAGACGGCTCAAGTCTTACAACTTCTCAACTTCATAATGGAACATGATACACACTCAGGAGAAACTGTACTTTGACTTCTCATGTCTTCCCCAGCCCAGGGATACGCAGTGTGATACTCCCTGTGATGCGGGGCCTCGACAGCAAGCCTCAGATCCTAGTCAACCACACGGTCACAAGGGTAAACAACTGGCCCACTTCTACACCCACACCACCATTCTGTTTGTCACTTTCAGTACAGAAATGCTGCTGAAGGCAGTCCACCTTCTACCAGGAGGTAAGGAAGGAAAACCCCTTCTCACTCAGTTTTTTTTTTTTTTTAATTCTGTGGCTAGTCATGGCTTAGAAGAGCATATCAAATACCACCCAGAGTCCTTAGAGCACAGGTCTTACTGAATTCTAGCTAACAGACCTTGCAGAGTGAAGTCCTGTGATCTGCCAAAGAATTGCACTCATTTGCTAGATGCATTTGGATTCTCCTTACAGTGAAATGCCTTGAGTGTGCCTGTTGGCTTCTGAGCAAGGATGTAGCTCAAGACAGGGAAAGACAGGAAAACAGGAGGAAGAAAGGGCAAAGGATACCTGGGGGCAGGACATGAAAAGGGAAATGTTGTTAGTTCTTTTTTTTTCTAAGGCTTTCTTCCTTTCCATGACCTGCTTGTTCAAATAGTCCTTCTCACTGCAGAAGGAGAAAATAAGACATAGAGCAATACATCTCCTTCTGTGAAAGCAAGCCAGATTCCGTTCTCATGTTCTAGCGAGTCCGTTCTTAATGCTGGTCCTTCCACTGCAGCTAAGGGAAGACAGTGGTCACAGCAGGAATGCTTGACATTTACTAAGCACTTATGTGAACCAGGCCTGTGCTAAGAGCTGGACAGATATCATCACACCAAGTGTTTGTATATCTGTCTGTCTGTAAGGGTTCAACTGATTGCTAAGGTCGAGGTCTACCAGAGGTATTCAGATTATAATACCGCACACATCAGTCTATGTTTTACCTGTTTTTGCATCTTTTATCTCATATACTGGTTAAGAATGAGGACCTCAGAGGCAGACTGAGATTTGAATCCAGTTCAAGTACTTTCTAGCTGCATGGCCTAGGACAAGTGTTTTAACTTCCCTGGGCTTCCATTTCTTAGTTTATAAAGTAAGAGAATTAATAGTTTCTATTTCATGAAGTTGTGCAGATTAAATGAGTTATTACACAGGCCTGGTATGCAAAATCTATCATTTTCATTGATTCTCTATGATTCATCCTCCAAGGAAAATATAGTCATTGCTTTCAGTACTCGCCTCCTTTCTCGTATGTGCTTAAGGTTCTTGGTCTATAAAAAGGGAGCAGTGTATGTCTCAGCGCATGTGAGCTCAGCTGCTCAGTTGTGTCTGACTGCGGCCCCATGGACTAGAGTACTCTAGGCTTCTGTGTCCGTGGGATTCTCGAGGCAAGAATACTGGAGCAGTTGCCATTTCCTTGACTATGCCAAAGCCTTTGACTGTGTGGATCACAACAAACTGTGGGAAATTCTTAAAGAGCTGGGAATACCAGACCACCGGACCTGCCTCCTGAGAAATCTGTATGCAGGTCAGGAAGAAACAGTTGGAACTGGATACAGAACAACAGACTGGTTCCAAATCGGGAAAGGAGTATGTCAAGGTTGTATATTGTCACCCTGCTTATATGCAGAATACATCAAGCGAAATGCTCGGCTGGATGAAGCACAAACTGGAATCAAGATTTCTGAGAGAAATATCAATTACCTCAGATATGCAGATGATACCACCCTTATGGCAGAAAGTGAAGAAGAACTAAAGGACCTCTTGATGAAAGTGAAAGAAGAGAGTGAAAAAGTTGGCTTAAAACTCAACATTCAGAAAACTAATATCATGGCATCTGGTCCCAAAACTTCATGGCAAATAGATGGGGAAACAGTGAAAATCACTGCACATGGTGACTGCAGCCATAAAATTAAAAGATGCTTGTTCGTTGGAAGAAAAGCTATGACCAACCTAGACAGCATATTAAAAAGTGAAGACATTACTTTGCCGTAAAAGGTCCGTCTAGTCAAGGCTATGATTTTTCCAGTGGTCATGTATGGATATGACAATTGGACTATAAAGAAAGCTGAGGCTGAAGAACTGATGCCTTTGAACTGTGGTGTTGGAGAAGACTCTTGAGAGTCCCTTTGACTGCAAGGAGATCCAACCTGTCAATCCTAAAGGAAATCAGTCCTGAATATTCATTGAAAGGACTGATGCTGAAGCTGAAAATCCAATACTTTGGCCACCTGATGTGAAGAACTGACTCACTAGAAAAGACCTTGATGCTGGGAAAAACTGAAGGCAGGAGAAGGGGATGACAGAGCATGAGATGGTTGGATGCCATCACTGACTCGATGGACGTGAGTTTGAGTAAACTCCAGGTGTTGGTGATGGACAGGGAGGCCTGGCCTGCTGCAGTCCATGGGGTCACAAAGAGTCAGACACAACTGAGTGACTGAACTGAACTGAATGACTTAGGGACTTAATATATGTAAAGTATTACCCTCTATACTATGTATGTAAAGTATTACACCTATATTATCTGTTCACAGAGTGCCTTCCATAAATGAGTTTGAACTTCTCTTGATGTCATAGTACGGAAACTTATTCTAAGATTTTTGTTTTATCTTTAATTTTGTGGGTGCCAATCAATAATAATGCATTCATTAATGTATAAATTTACTCATTAATATGTGAATTACTTTGACCTCAAAAGTATTGTTTTTTTTCTGTAAAAGTCTCAACTCTATTAAATATGATATATACTTATAAATACATATCTATCCCAAGAACAATGAAGTGACACACCAATAAGTTAATACTAACCTCCAGGTAATTTTTTAAAAATGCATTTATTTATTTATTTATTTTTGATATAAATTTATTTGTTTTAATTGGAGGTTAATTACTTTACAATATAGTATTGGTTTTGCCCAGAGGGATGGTACAGGGAAGGAGGAGGGAGGGAGGGTTCAGGATGGGGAACACATGTAAAAGTATTGTTTCTTGCATCAAGTATAATGAAAAAAGAGAAATAACTTTTTAAGGCAATATGCAAAGTTGAAAGGTCATTTCCTAATCCGTAAAAACTTATGAACCAAAATGAACTTTGATTCAAACAAAAGTGAAAGTATTAGTCGCTCAGTTGTGTCTGACCCCATGGACTATAGCTTACCAGACTCTTCTGTCCATGAGATTTTCCAGGCAAGAATACTGGAGTGAGTAGCCATTCTCTTCTCCAGAGGATCTTCCCAATCCAGGAATCAAACCCCCAAACTTGACCACTACTAATTGAATATCTATGATGGTCATAGTACTCTGTTGGATAGAGAAAGGGGAAATTAATCCAAACCCCAGAGAGCTTTCCATCTCCCCAGGCAGAAAAAGCACACACATGAAGCCGCAACATAAGAGCAGAAGGTAGGGCATGACTGACCCACAAGTCCACCGAGTTCAGAGATGGTGGAAATCAGTGTGAACGCTGTTAGGGCTGGCAGTGGGTTCAGAGGAGCCTTGAAGAATTATTAAGGATTAACGAAACAGAAGAAGAGTGCACAGGGTATCCAGGTTGAGGAAGAGGATAAGCCAATGCTGGATTCACCAGCATGTGACATAGAAAGAGTGCAACTAGAGCCTTCTGAAAGGGAGCTGTCAGCTACCCGGGTCGGTCCCAGGAAGGTTAGTGTTTAGAATAAAACAGCCAGGGATTGGAGACTGACAGGACAGAAGTGATAGACAGAAACAGATGGAATTGAAAAAGCTCAGGGTAGGGGGAGAGTTGGGCTTCCCAGGTGGTGCTAGTGGTAAAGAACCTGCCTGCCAATGTAGGATACCTAAGAGGGAAGTGTTTGATCCCTGGGTCAGGAAGATCCCCTCAATCCACTCCAGTACTCTTGCCTGGAGAATCCCCACGGACAGAGGAGCCTGGCGGGCTCCAGTCTGTAGGGTTGCACAGTCAGACAAGACTGAAGTGACTTAGCACGCACCAGGGGAAGAGTTAGGGATTTGCTGACAGAGAAAATGACAATGGCAATGCATCTACTTGAGGTTTGGCATTTCCTCAGTGCGAGGACACTTGAGTGCTGCTTGTTGGAGGCAGTTGGAGGAAGAGAGGCTGCAGAGAGGGGAAATAAATGATGAATTGCAATCTTTATTTTGAACTGAACTCCACATAGAGATAAGCATATCTGACATCTAGGTATTCCTTTCCCTTCTCTTTGGAGAGACAAGACTACACCCTTATTTCATCTTATCCTTGTAAATAGCCAAGTGGATTGTTAGGGGAAGCAGTGGTAGATTTAAATTATTTAGCTTTTGTAAATATAAACTTTCCAGTTTTTAAAAAACGAAGATCATGGCATCTGTCCCATCACATCATGGCAAGTAGATGGGGAAACAATGGAAACAGTGACTCTAAAATCACTGCAGATGGTGACTGCAGCCATGAAATTAAAAGATGCTTGCTCCTTGGATGAAAAGCTATGACCAATCTAGACAGCATATTAAAAAGCAGAAACATTACTTTGTCGACAGAGTTCCAACTGGTCAAAGCTATGGTTTTTCCAGTAGTCACTTATGGATGTGAGAGTTGGACCATATAGAAAGCTGAGCACTGAAGAGCTGATGCTTTTGAACTGTGGTGTTGGAGAAGACTCTTGAGAGTTCCTTGGACTACAAAGAGATCAAAGCAGTCAATCCTAAAGGAAATCAGTCCTGAATATTCATTGAAAGGACTGATGCTGAAGCTGAAGCTCCAATACTTTGGCCACCGGATGTGAAAAACTGACTCATTGGAAAAGACCCTGATGATAGGAAAGATTAAATGCAAGAGGAGACGGGGACGGCAGAAAATGAGATGGTTGGATGGCATTACTGACACGATGGACATGAGTTTGAACAAGCTTTGGGAGTTGGTGATGAACAGGGAAGCCTGGCATGCTGCGGTCCACGGTTTTGCAGAGTTGGACATGACTGAACAACTGAACTGAACTGAAATATAAACTTTTCAGTTTTCACATCTGTTAAAGAATAAAATCCGTATAACATACTATTCGTCCCTTGTACAGAGAGAAAAACCAAGTCATAAGCAAGCTGAAAAATTTGCCCAAAGGAACAGCTGTGCATGATCAGCCACTCAGTTGCATCTGACTCTTTTGCGACCCTTTGGGCTATAGCCCACCAGGCTCCTTTGTCCATGGAATTTTCCAGGCAAGAATACTGGAGTGGGTTGCCATTTTCCTCCTCCAGGGGATCTTCCCAACCCAGGTATTGAACCCATGTCTCCTGAGTCTCCGGCACAGCATGCAGATTCTTCACGTGCTGAGCCATCGGGGAAGCCCAAAGGAACAGCAGGTAAGCAGCAAGGCTGGAATATAGGGAGTCTGTCTTTAAGACTCACACCCCTGCCAACTGTTCAGCACTCAGGCTCCTAGTGAGAATTCTCTAAGAGCTGAGCTATTACTCTCACGATCTAGAAGCACGAGAAGACACTATCTTCTCCTATCTTCTTCCCCACAAATACAGTGTCTTGTAAACAAGTATATAACCCAGTGCTTGTGCAGAAATCCTTCAGAGGTTCACGGGAAAAAGTACATGCTCAAAACAGAAGCTAACAGGCCCAGGAAATGCCTCAAACTCTCTGACCTCACAAGGCTAACAGACTGTATTTCTCCAACCTTGCGTGGATTGACAAGAGCAAGCAACATTTAGGAATCCATCAAAATGAGCAAGGTAATAAACATGCTACAACTCTCTTTTATGCTTTAGTTATTTCTCACCTGGACTACTGTTAGCACCTTGGCAGGTCCTTTTCTTTCATCCATCTTGCTTTTACTGTCTATTCAAAACATGGAAGCACATTTATTTTTTTTCTCCTCCACCAACTGTAATTCTCAAACCATCCTTTGTGCAGGCAATTACACCAGTTTTCTATTTCATCTGAGAATTCAATTTAAAATTTTAGTGCCAATGGTTCAAATACTTACTTCATACATAGCTTCAGGTTTGTATGCTGTTAATTTACATTTATGTTTCTGTTCACACCTCACATTCTTTAATTGATTTATTTGTTAGTGATGCCATCTGTAGATTTTAAGTACTAAGCTTTCACAAATGACTTTTCTTCCCCTTCCCAAAGCTGTTTGGAAAACTATTTCCCTCACCTTATTGCAATTAAAGCTGAGCTACATTCTTGTTTTCAGAGTGGAACATTTTTAAGGGATTGCCTTCTTGTATCTTCAGGTTGTTACAAGTCTGGGCATAGATAGTAATTTTTTAACAACAGAGATACTTTTTTCCTGTGGAACCCCTGGGAAGGAGACCTCTAGCTTGAGCCCTGTTATCTGCTCTATAGGCACCAAGAAAATCTAACTCCCTGTACTATAAAACCTGGCCATTGATTCTTTGAGTTGGTTGCTGAGCCTCTAATTTGTAAAGAAGAAATCATCTGAGAAGCCTGGAGTTTGTGTATGTGGGCAGCTCTCTTCTAGCTTGTATTCTGTAACCTTTGAGCAAAGGGTCCTTTCTCTCTTGGTATATCCACCTCCTAACCTGGGGCCCAGAGTCTGTAGGTGATCTACAAATGGCTGTTAAATGAATAAATTATAAATCCAGGTTAGTTATTTTATCAGTCTTAAGCCATGTTCAGCATGAAACGAGGAACAAGAAGTGTCATCTTCCTTTTGCTTTCACTCAGCCTCTCTGATGTCTTGAAATGATTGTGACCTGTAAGGATAGAAGATCATGCATCAGCCCGCTTTCCCTTTGCCTCTAAAAGTTGTTGGCTAGATGGCATTCTCTCTTCAGTTTTTCCCTAGTCAATTTGAATGTGACTGAGAAGAGTGAGGGCTCTTTGCCCATGACACATGAGATTGTACAGTCAAAAATACCTTGGTTCCCAACCTAGAACCTATTATACAAAGTGAAGTTAGTCAAAAAGAGAAAGATAAATATCACATTCTAATGCATATATAATCTAGAAAAATTTACTTACAGGGCAGCTACAGAGAAAAAGACATAGCAAATAGACTTGTGTACTTGGGGAGAGGGGAGGAGAGGGTGAGATGTATAGAAAGAGTAACATGGAAACTTACATTATTATGTGTAAAATAGATAGCCAAGGGTAATTTGCTGTATAGCTAAGGAAGCTCAAACAGGGGCTGTGTATCAACCTAGAGGGGTGGAATGGGGAGGGAGATGGGAGAGTTCAAAAGGGAGAGGATATATATATATATATACCTGTGGCTGATTCGTGTTGAGGTCTGACAGAAAACAACACAATTCTGTAATGTGATTATGCTTCTATAAAAAATAAATTTAAGAAATACCTTGGTATATAGGTGAGTTTTAGGGTTTTGTCCTCTTTAAGTTCTTTGCTCCAAATATTTAACTGTTACTGGAAAAATCAAACCTTCTAGATTATTTCCATGGTCATAAATCTACATACAGCAATGCCTCTTACCTTGGCTGAAGGTTGGAATCACTCGGGAGCTTTAAAATACATTGCTGCCTGGATCCCACTCAAGCCATCTTGATTGAATTGGCCTGGGACCCTTCTGCACAGGAGTTTTAACATTTTTCCAGTTGATTCTAATGTTCAAGCCAAGGTTGAGAACTACTCATGTAGAGCATTATTTTTAAATACTTAAAAGGCTAGAACTCTAAATATGGCATGAAACATTTTATATCAATGCTGTTATTTTTAAGAATTTTTTATGTTAAAATACTCATGACTATCACTGAACTGCCTAGAAAAAAATGTTTTTCCAGTGCACTTGGATATCTTGTCATTAAATATGCATATATTTAGACCCTACCTTAGAGATTCTGATTCAGTAAACTTGCGCCAAGTCCAAAATCAGCATTTTTAAGTGCACGCACCTGATTCCTGTGTTTCCTGAGCTTGACGAGGTACTGCTTCAAAAAGGCATAAGTTAAAACAAGTAAGTTAAAACAAGGTAGTTCTGGACAACCTTAGGCTCATGCCACTTGGTGATCTTGTGATCCTGTGTCATAGAGTAAGACCTCAAAGTACAAGAAAATATAGGTTTACTTTTTCCCTTTAAGTTTTGAACTGTTTGGGGAATGCAAATTACATATTGACAACAGTAAGAATTTTCCCCCAAAAAATGCATGCATGAATGAATCATCAGTACATTCATACATTTAGTGATATAAATGCATTAGTGTACAATTCAACCCTATGTAAAAAGATAGATATTAACTTAAATATATTAGCTCTACTCCAAGTTTTAAAAAAAGATAGGAAACAATTCAAGACTGCTTCCATGTTAAATATATATATACATCTGGAATACCTTTCAATTTAGTCTTAAAAAAAACAATCCTTGGACCACAAATGTTTTAAAGGAATAGGAAAACTTTTAAGGCATCCAATTATGTTGCACAAATTTAAGAATACTCAGGATAACCGTCTTTGAGCTTTAGGACAAAGTACACATTTTAGTTTAAGGCAGAAAGACTCCTCTATCTAGCTTAAACTTCCTTGGGAATTCAAGGAAAAGAAAATGAATTACTCAAACTGGAACTACATCAAAATGTCAAGTTAACACATTTTGGCTTGTAATGGTGCCAAAGGATCTAATGCCTGAGTGATGAGGGCCTTCGGTTTCCAAATCATTTTAAAGATAATTTCATTACCAGGATGCTGGAGCTTTCATTTCATTTTTTCCTTAGCTCTTCTCTATTTCTGTTTTAACCCATGCAAGGCTAACCAAGACCTGATAACATAACATCGCAATATATTGAAAAACTTGGAAAACAAAACAAAAGACTGTAAAGAAAAATGTCAGCACAGGAGACTACAAATCAAGGAAAAAATGCACAATTTTCTCATGATAGTCAGTGATGCATTGAGAGCTGAATAACTTATGTTGTCTGAGATAGTATTAGAACTTGTGGTTGCCGTTGTTGTTAGGTTTTTCTTACAAATTTTTCTGATTGGTTCTTTTCCCCCTAGTATGTGTTCCATGCTCAGTAACTTTTCCATGATTTTCACACCCAATTCCTAGCCAGAGAGATGGGCTTATAAGCTGGGTGATCAAATCATAGTGCCCATGTACATAACAGTTGGTCCAAAGGTTGGCTACATGACCCAAGCTGTGCTCATCAAGGGCCACTGGAGTTCTTAACAAAAGAGTGGGAGAAGGGGCCCAGAGTCTGGGGTCAGGGCATGGAAAAGATTTAATAAGCCAGTAGGAGGCCGTCTTTCCCAACATATGGAGAAAGCCTGTCTACAAGAGGAGAGGATGAAGCAGAGAGAGAGGAAATTAGGGATAAGCAAAGAGAATCCTAGGGCATTGATTCTTGGTTCTATCTTGAAGCCTTGGTTTCTGCAGCTTTTCTATGCTGCTATGAGCACTTCTCAAGCATCATTTCTTGCTACATGAACTGGTAAGTTCCCTTTTTGGCTTAAGCCATTTTGAATTGGGTTTTGAACATTTGCAACTAAAATTCTAACACAGAATATATCAATTAATCCCACTTATCATTGTGCAGACAAGAAAACAGATTTACTTGCGCAAGGCCACACATCATGACTGAATTGCCTTTCTGGCTCTTCAGTCTCCTGGCATGCTCTCCCTCAAGAAAAAGCTGAAACTTTGTTAGGGGACTCTGTGTTTTTAATAACCCTCGACATGTAAGCAGGGCTTCCCAGGTGGCACTAGTGGTAAAGAACCTGCCTGCCAATGCAGGAGACATAAGAGACATGGGTTTTATTCCTGGCTCAGGAAGATCCCCTGGAGGGCATGGCAACCCACTGCAGCATGCTTGCCTGGAGAACCCCATGGATAGAGGAGCCTGGCGGGCTACAGTCCATGGGGTCACAGAATTGGACATGACTGAAGCAACTTGGCACAACCCATAACCAGTCTCAAGCAGACTAGTGAGTGACTAGTTGTGAGGACTTCGAGAGCAGAGGATTCAAGGTTCTCAGAATTTGGGGCTCCTGCTCTGTAGCTGAGTAGCTGCATCGACTCTTGCTCCATAGAGAGGCTAGCTATAGAATCAAGCCCCCAAAGATGCAATTTCCACATTCACTTCAAGAGCTAAGTTTGTGATACCTTGAATGATCTAAGGAGTTGAGTATGATTTAAAAAAAAAAAAAAAAAGAAAACCCTGCTTGGTTAAAACATTTTTTATAACTGTTTTACAAGTTGTCAGTATCATAACGCTAAATTCCCAGTAGTAATCTGCAATCTACTATGCAAAGAACATACAGTGAAAACCTGTAAGAAAAATCCTTACATGTCCACCTGATGATAGGCTAAATAAACTGTAAAACCCTTAGATACTGCAGACTACTGGGGCAGATTGAATAACTGTCTTCTTGTCATAACCTCGTATACCTTTGGGCTTCCCAGGTGGCACTAGTGGTAAAGAATCCAGCTGCCATTGTAGGAGACACAGGTTCGATTCCTGGGTCAGAAAGATCCCCCAGAGGAGAAAATGGCAACCACCTCCAGCATTCTTGCCTGGAAAATTCCATGGACAGAGGAGCGTGGTGGGCTACAGTCTATGGGGCTGCAGAGAGTCAGACAGGACTGACACCTAAGTTTTACCTTCTGCTTTCCACTGTGGGCAGAGTCAGCTCCCCATGTGACTAACACTGTGCTTGCTCCGGTGAACTTGTTCTGACGAACGTACAGTTGGGTCGAAGGATGTCTCCATGCTTTGGCTTGTCTTGTGCTTCCGCTGCTTGTGAAAGGTGGGCATTTGCATACCTTAACATGAATAGGCAGTTTTTGCAAATGCTGAAAAATCTGACAGGTACCTAAGGGTATACACTAAAAAGTAAGCATCTTCTTTACCCTCATCCTCAACCACCCAGGTCCCTCCCCAGAGGAATTTGGTACCCTCCAGAGATTCCATATATTACCAAGTCAAATAGCACTGTTTATTGAGTCAAAACCAAGGCCAGGGGGTAGGAGCTACTGGATCAGGCTGGAAACAGTCCTTCCTGAGGAAAATCTGACTCTCTTATTTGAGGATGCACTATTTATAATCTGAGAGTCCAGCTGCTTGTAGGCAGACCTATAAAGGACTTATTACCGTAGGCCAACTACCAAGCTACAAAAGAATTTGTCATTTAAACTCTTAAGAATTCACTGTTTCCAAAATTTGCTTAAGGTTACTTTAGGGTATACTTGAAAAATCAGATAGGGGATTGCTTCGTGGCCTAAAGCAGGTAGCAAATAAACACACAGTTGGTGTTTCAACAAAACTTTCTCTCCTTTTAGAGACAGAACATGCCAAGTAAGAACCACGATAAAAGAAATCTTAATTTTCATCCAGTTACAGCAATAGATAAGCTAACTGTTCTTTCATTCTAACTTTCACTTTAGTTCAGTTCACTCAGTCGTGTCTGACTCTTTGCGACCCTATGGACTGCAGCATACCAGGCTTCCCTGTCCATCACCAACTCCCAGAGTTTACTCAAACTCATGTCCATTGAGTCAGTGATGCCATCCAACCATCTCATCCTCTGTCATCCCCTTCTCCTCCTGCCTTCAGTCTTTCCCAGCATCAGGGTCTTTTCAAATGCATCAGCTCTTCACATCAGGTGGCCAAAGTATTGGAGTTTCAGCTTCAACATCAGTCCTTCCAATGAATATTCAGGACTGATTTCCTTTAGGATTGACTGGTTGGATCTCCTTGCAATCCAAGGGACTTTATTGGGACTCAAACTAAAATTTTTAAATTGAGCTCAAATGGTAACTTTTATGTTTAATTTGTACCACAGATGGACTGAACTTGATATTTTCATCTGCAAGAATGTTCAAACCTTTAATTTTCTCCTAAATGGGTAATGAAATGAACAAAACAATCAGTGATCAAATTTAGCAATTTATTTACAAAAGTTAATCATTTTTGCTTTTAAAAAACAATTATTCAATTCATGAAGAGTAACCAAGAACAAATCTCATCAAAATGTATTACAATAGTCTTTCACAGAATCAATAGCTTTTTAAAAAACCACCAGTGAATACTTTACTGTAAAACCACAGTGTAAAAAATAGAAACTTTAATTCTAGTGACTAGACTGAAAGCTGATAAATAATCTTCTTCAAAGGGAAAAACTACTTGAGGGGAAAAAAAATGGTGTAACGTGTAGAGCCGGAAATTTAAATATCAGTTTAGTTCCTCATTGCTAACATGGCATTTATATCCCAGATGAGATTTCGTAATTGATCCATAATTTGCTTCAGCTGTTGATTCTTCTGTTTGAGTTTCTGTAGAAACAAAAGAATTTATCAAAAAATGTTTCATGAAATACAGACCATGAAGATATAAGATTAAAATGTCATTAAGTCAGAACTCTAATGAACCAGACAGAAATTAAGCTGAACACTTCCTTAAGGCAGAGTAGGAGTAGGAAATGGCACCCCACTCCAGTATTCTTGCCTGGAAAATTCCATGGACAGAGGAGCCTAGTGGGCTACAGTCCATGGGGTCCCGAAGAGTCGGACACAACTGAGGGACTAAGCACACCCTTAAGGCAGAAGGTCTCAATACTCTTCTGGCCGCAAACATCCACTGAGGGGCATAATAAACTCTAATTCAGCCTACAGAGCCTATGGCTCCAGCCCCCTACCTCCTTTCCCTCCTCCACTCGAACCACCAAAGAAAATAAGCTAAATGTTCAATTATAAAACCTAAGCATATAGGTTTCCACAAGGCAGTGTAGCTTAATGGTTAAGAACACAAGCCCTAATGCCTGGGTTCTCTGGGTTTACGCTCAGCTCCTTCACTAAGTAAACATTACTTAATCTGTGTGTCAGCTTCCACAACACAAAAATGGGGATAATAACTGAACCTATTTCATAAGGGTTGTTATGAAGAGTAAAAGATCTGATTCACGTCAAGTGTTAGCAGTGAGCCTAGCATATAAGTGAAAGTGAGTGAAAAGTCAAAGTGTTAGTTGCTCAGTTGTGTCGGACTCTTTGAGACCCCATAGACAACAGCCTGCCAAACTCCTCTGTCTATGTAATTCTCCACGCCAGAATACTGGAGTGGGTAGACGTAAGCATTCAACAAATGTTACTGGTAGGCACAGAACATAAACTGTCAATAGAGAATATAAAGGATAGTAAAAATGCAATTGATCTTTCAAACATGGCAGAAGTCACTAATTTCTCTAAGCATGAAGTGCAATCTACTTCTAATTCTGAAAATTGAAGACAGGATTCCACAGCCCCGATAGAATCTTCTTCATAACTGAGATTTGCTGGATGCCCCGAATACACATGGAATGTGTCTGTTATCTCCAGATCTGGCTCTCTAGCAGGCCACAGTTTATCAACTTCTTATTAAGCATCTTTCCTTCAAATCGTATGTAGTAAATGTCTGTGTAGATAAAACAAGATCAAAATAGAGAATTTCAAAGTGTTCACTAGTTATTATAATAATCATTACTGTTAAGTGACCTCTTGGAAATATTACGTTTGGAAGTAATACATTTAGTTAGATAATTTTAAAGACACTACATTAAAATACCTCTAGATCAAGTCATACATGTTCATTGTAAGGAGACCTAGAAATGTTAATTTTGATTCATTAAAGAGCAAACTGAGATTAAATAAATTGTTCATATTCTATAGAGCCAAAGAGTGAACAGGAGGAAAGAAGCCAAAAGGGAGGAGGAAGAAATTCCTATTGGTATTCAGCTTCTTGAAAGGCCAAGTTTGGTGAAAGAAGCTTAGTGATCACATTTTCAGTATTCATTAAGAAGTAACTGGAAGTAATAAAATTATATTAATGAGTGGTTAAAAAGAGACTTTCAAATTAGTATCAAAACAGAGGTTACAGCTGGCTCCCACAATGGTTTCATCAATGGAATAAATGCTACTTTCAAGAATACTCACTTGGAAATATAAATTCTGATATTAAAAAATTTAGCTTCATTAACTCAAAAAATAAAGAGAACTAAAAAAAGGTAGGATATTTTCAAGGTAATACTCAACTTTAGGGAACAGTAAAAATTTTTAATTTAAAGAATGCCATATTATAAAGGCATTAGGATAGTTTGTCTCAAAGAGACCACTAAGTTTTAAATTTAAAAAAAATTAGCATGCAACTAAAAAATACCTGGGGCCAAAACACATCATGAAAATATCAACACCAAAGCTGACAGCTATGCTTATTAGTGGTTAAACTGTAAATAAATTTTCATGACATGATACAGGATTTAATATATACAATCTTGCCACTGATTGATTTTAACAGAGGTTGACAGCTGCTATTATCAAAATCCATCAGCTGTGCCTAATTTGTTACATTAACAGGTGAATGTGTAAGTAGAGTACTTAAAAAATGTTTATGCTAAGTGATACTATGTAATTTAGTATTCATCCAAAGGCTGTGACAATTCATCAAAGCAGTGTGTCCTCTGAGTCCGTGGTTCTGCATCCGCAGATTCAGTCGGCTGCAGATTGTGTAGTACTGTAGTATTTTACTGAAAAAAATCTGCATGTAAGTGGACCTGCAGTATCCAAACCTGTGCTGGTCAAGGGGCAGCTGTGGTTGAAAAATCTAACCAATTAATTTCAGCTTTTAATAGCATCTGTGTAATTATGTAGTTAAATTGTTGTTTAGTCGCTCAGTCATGTCTGTCTCTTTTGTGACCCCATGGACTACAGCCTGTCCATGGGATTCCCTAGGCAAGAATACTAGAGCGGGTTGCCATTTCCTTCTCCAGGGAATCTTCCCAACCCAGGGACTGAACCCACATCTCCCACATTGGCAGGCAGATTCTTCACCACTAAGCCACCAGGGAAGCCCGTAATTAGATTAGACCAACATTTTACCATCTGAAGATGGTTATTTAAAATAAACATTTTTCACAGAAACACTCAGGTATGTGTGCCATTAAGGAAGAAAAATATATCAACTGATCATGAGTTTACTCAGTGTGTTATAATTTTTCAATTATATTTTAATCTTATATTCGAGAAGGGAGGTACAAAATTTGAAGAAGTAGAGGAAAGGAAAAAATAATTAGTAGCACTAATTATACATAAGATAACTTGGTTAATGGGATATGTATTATGTTTAATTCACATTTATGATGGTTTATTTAAGGAAAGAATTAAAAACTTCTTTTGGGTCAAAAAATCCACTTTGGTTTTTAGCTGTTAACTTTATTCTCTTTTGCCTTTTTAAGGGGAATTTCAGTTTGAGTTAACCAAATATTAGGCCTTTCCCCTTTAAAAATATATATATATATAATATATATATTTTTTCAAAACTTTAAACTTTTTAGGATGGACCTAGAGAGTGTCATTCAGAGTGAAGTAAGCCTCCCCCCCCTCCTTTTTTTTTGGTCTCTGTTTATCACTTAGTTCTTCAGTCTTTCCTCAAATTAGACTAACAATTTCCAGGAGTAAGAGAGAGCTATGAGGCCAATCAAATGAATACTTCTCCCACCACTCAAGAGAAGATACTTTCTCTCTAAATTCTCTTTAAGTTTTTTTTTCCAATGGAAACACAGGGCTAAGCTTTAAATCTGTTTAATTTAAAACAGTTAATGGATTCTTTCCTTTTTGTAATAATCTTCAGTTCAATACCATGTTAAATGAAACAAGTTTTACCCCAAAGCCAGAAGCACATACAACAGCAAATTCAACAGATTCAAATGGTTTAATCAAAATAAAAAAGTGTTCTCAAATGCCTGAAGTAGAAATGGGAACAGAATTTAAAATATGGGCTTTTATTCCAAAACTACATAAACCTTCAAAAATACTGTTTTGTGTACTGAAATAAACTTACAGCAGATATACACTGTGGACTAAACACGTTTCTTTTTTTTCTCATACCCTAATAAAATGGCAGGAGGGGAATGAAAAGGCTATAATTCCTGTGGAGAAAAATGATCAGAAAGGAGACAATAGTAGATGCCAGGTGGCACATTTTAAGGTGGGGCATAGAAGGGGAATAGAAAATGAGAGGAATGGGAAATGACAAACCACTGAGAATGGCTGATCCTCCATGGAGAGCTGGAGGCAAGTGCCACGGCAAAGTCTGCTGTGAGGCCTGGGGACGAAAGCTGGAGGGGAAGAGCTACAGGAACAGGCGAGAGCTAGGCTGCTCATTCCTACTTTTCACCAACACGGGACTGAGTCCCCTCTCCAGAGTTCCATACCCACTCCCCCTTTGAGGGAACCAGATTTGTTTCTTATGAACCGAATAGCTGGGGATTCCGGGATTCAATGCCACCAGCACAGGAGAAGGCAAGAAGACAGGAGACTACCCCTCTGTGCAGGACACTGGAAGATTCTGAAGAGCCCTAAAGAAAAAAACCTCAGCAAAAGCCAACTTGTTTCCAGTCTTGCTATGATGAAAGCCAATTCACAAAGCCTATGATTAGAGTCTTAGTGCCTCACTCCCAAATAGAAATGGCTCATGTTTAAGCATCCGACGCTCCACAGATCTTTGATCCTCCATCTACAAAGACAACAAAACATAATAGACAGGGGTTGACAAACTATGGCACGTGACCTGTTTTTGTAAGGCCCATGAACTGAGGATGGTTTTTACATCAGAACAAGGATCACCATGTCTCACAAAGCCTAAAACTATTTATAACTAGACTTTTAAAAATCTACCAAATGCCATATGAGAAGATTATGGAAGAATACCTTTTAACTTCTGAGGAAAATTAATTTACAACATACAATTTTATATGCAGCGAAACAATCAACTGGACAGATACACAAAGACTAAAACCTTCAGTTCAGTTCAGTCGCTCAGTCGTGTCCCACTCTGCAACCCCATGAATCGCAGCACACCAGGCCTCCCTGTCCATCACCAACTCCCGGAGTCCACTCAGACTCACATCTATTGAGTCAGTGATGACATCCAGCCATCTTATCCTCTCTTATCCCCTTCTCCTTCTGCCCCCAATCGCTCCCAGCATCAGAGTCTTTTCCAGTGAGTCAACTCTTCACCTGAGGTGGCCAAAGTACTGGAGTTTCAGCTTTAGCATCAGTCCTTCCAAAGAACACCTAGGACTGATCTCCTTCAGAATGGACTGGTTGGATCTCCTTGCAGTCCAAGGGACTCTCAAGAGTCTTCTCCAACACCACAGTTCAAAAGCAGCAATTATTCTGCGCTCAGCTTTCTTTACAGTCCAACTCTCACATCCATACATGACTACTGGAAAAACCATAGCCTTGACTAGATGGACCTTTGTTGGCAAAGCAATGTCTCTGCTTTTGAATATGCTATCTAGGTTGGTCATAACTTTTCTTCCAAGGAGNCTTCCCTTTCTGCCATAAGGGTGGTGTCATCTGCACATCTGAGGTGATTGATATTTCTCCTGGCAATCTTGATTCCAGCTTGTGCTTCTTCCAGCCCAGCGTTTTTCATGATGTACTCTGCATAGAAGTTAAATAAGCAGGGTGACAATATACAGCCTTGACATACTCCTTTTCCTATTTGGAACCAGTCTGTTGTTCCATGTCCAGTTCTAACTGTTGCTTCCTGACCTGCATATAGGTTTCTCAAGAGGCAGGTCAGGTGGTCTGGTATTCCCATCTCTTTTAGAATTGTCCAGAGTTTATTGTGATCCACACAGTCAAAGGCTTTAGCATAGTCAATAAAGCAGAAATAGATGTTTTTCTGGAACTCTCTTGCTTTTTCCATGATCCAGCAGATGTTGGCAATTTGATCTCTGGGTCCTCTGCCTTTTCTAAAACCAGCTTGAACATCTGGAAGTTCACAGTTCATGTATTGCTGAAGCCTGGCTTGGAGAATTTTGAGCATTACTTTTCTAGCATATGAGATGAGTGCAATTGTCTGGTAGTCTCAGCATTCTTTGGCATTGCCTTTCTTTGGAATTGGAATGAAAACTGACCTTTTCCAGTCCTGTGGCCACTGCTGAGTTTTCCAAATCTGCTGGCATATTGAGTGCAGCACTTCCACAGCATCATCTTTCAGGATTTGAAATAGCTCAACTGGAATTCCATGACCTCCATTAGCTTTGTTCGTAGTGATGCTTTCTAAGGCCCACTTGACTTCACATTCCAGGATGTCTGGCTCTAGGTGAGTGATCACACCATGTGATTATCTTGGTCATGAAGATCTCTTTTGTACAGTTCTTCTGTGTATTCTTGCCACCTCTTGTTAATATCTTCTGCTTCTGTTAGGTCCATACCGTTTCTGTCCTTTATCAAGCCTGTCTTTGTATGAAATGTTCCCTTGGTATTTCTAATTTTCTTGTAGAGGTCTCTAGTCTTTCCCATTCTGTTCTCTTCCTCTTTTTCTTTGCATGATCGCTGAGGAAGGCTTTCTTATCTCTCCTTGCTATTCTGTGGAACTCTGCATTCAGATGCTTATATCTTTCCTTTTCTCCTTTGCTTTTCGCCTGTCTTCTTTTCACAGCTATTTGTAAGGCCTCCCCAGACAGCCATTTTGCTTTTTTGCATTTCTTTTCCATGGGGATGGGTTTGATCCTTGTCTCCTGTACAATGTCGTGAACCTCAGTCCATAGTTCATCAGGCACTCTATCAGATCTAGTCCCTTAAATCTATTTCTCACTTCCACTGTATAATCATAAGGGATATGATCTAGGTCATACCTGAATGGTGTACTGGTTTTCCCTACTTTCTTCAATTTAAGTCTGAATTTGGCAATAAGGAGTTCATGATCTGAGCCACAGTCTGCTCCCGGTCTTGTTTTTGCTGACTGTATAGAGCTTCTCCATCTTTGGCTGCAAAGAATATAATCAATCTGATTTTGGTGTTGACCATCTGGTGATGTCCATGTGTAGAGTCTTCTCTTGTGTTGTTGGAAGAGGGTGTTGCTATGACCAGTGCATTCTCTTGGCAAAACTCTATTAGCCTTTGCCCTGCTTCATTCCATATTTCAAGGCCAAATTTTCCTGTTACTCCAGGTGTTTCTTGACTTCCTACTTTTGCACTCCAGTCCCCTAAAACAAAAAGGACATCTTTTTTGGGTGTTAGTTCTAGAAGGTCTTGTAGGTCTTCATAGAACCATTCAACTTCAGCTTCTTCAGCATTACTAGTTGGGGCACAGACTTGGATTACCATGATATTGAATGGTTTGCCTTGGAAACGAACAGAGATCATTCTCTCATTTTTAAGATTGCATCCAGGTACTGCGTTTCGGACTCTTTTGTTGACCGTGATGGCTACTCCATTTTTTTAAGGGATTCTTGCCCACAGTAGTAGATATAATGGTCATCTGAGTTAAATTCACCCATTCCAGTCCATTTTAGTTCACTGATTCCTAGAATGTCAACGTTCACTGTTGCCATCTCCTGTTATGACCACTTCTAATTTGCCTTGATTCATGGACCTGACATTCCAGGTTCCTATGCAATATTGCTCTTTAGAGCACTGGATCTTGCTTTTATCACCAGTCACATCCACGACTGGGTATTGTTTTTGCTTTGGCTCCATCCCTTCATTCTTTCTGGAGTTATTTCTCCACTGATCTCCAGTAGCATATTGGGCACCTACCAACCTGGGGATTTCCTCTTTCGGTATCCTATCATTTTGCCTTTTCATACTGTTCATGGGGTTCTCAAGGCAAGAATACTGAAGTGGTTTGCCCCTACGTTTCTCCTGAAGAAGCCACTGATGTATGAACCTTACAAACAAGGGAGGAAATAAACCAAGAAAGAGGAAGATGGGAGGCTGAGGAGATAGTAATATTAACTGAAGAGGTGAAGGAAAGGCCCTAGGACAGTAGTTGAATACCAGGCTTAGTGAGCATTCAGTTCAGACCTAGCAAGATCGTCCCAGCAAGACGGAGGACTGGGGGCAGGGTGGAATGGGGGGAACAAACCTATAAGTCATCTGATAATTTGATGCTGGAAAGTTGGGAAACAGTACTGAGCTGCTCCCACAGATGCATAAAGAACTAATCAAATTTTTTCAAAATTACAGAACTATTAACTCTAGGAAAACAAAAAACTGTTCAAGGAAATATAACTCTGGTTTCCTATGTGGTTTAGCAATAAACAGTATCTATGTGCCATAAGAATATGAACACAGAATATTTACTGAATCCCAATTATGACATAACCACACTGAAAAAATTGGGAGACGGAAAGAGGTAGGTGGGTCCTAGACAGAGACCATAAAGAGACCTATATCCTCATATGGAGAAATACTTCTACATACCAAATGCTTTGTATCAATTATATCCTTATCTTAAAATTCACAAAATTCTAGCTAGTAAGAATATTTTGATTACACACTGTCAAGGAATTACTATATTCTGATTATTTGAAATGAAAGTGCAAGTGAAGTTGCTCAGTTGTGTCTGACTCTTTGCGGCCCCATGGACTGTAGCCCACCAGACTCCTCCATAGAATAGGCTATTTCAAAATCATATTAGAAAAAGGGAGAAACTTAGAGAAATAGGAAGTGAGATGAAACTTATCTTTAGAGAAATGATCTCATTCTGAAGCTTTTCTCTCCCCTGCCCCACCAAAATATCATATCTTCTAGGTTAGAGAACAAACTATATTTAAGTCACATGTAGCATTCTGAAATCAAAGTTATCATCACAATGGTGTTTTATTTACCTATACGTTTCATAACATCCTTACTACAGAGAAAAATAATAGAACACATCCACTGTGAATTAATATGTAAGAGTATCAACAGAAACATATAACACTTCTTAATATATGGATGTCTCATCTCTCTGGACTATCAAACACCACTTACTCTTCAAGATCTAACTTAAAAGTTTCCCCTCCTAATCTCTACTGTAAATTCTTTATGCTTATTACTGTTAAATTTCCTGAAAACATAAGATCTTCTTAAATGTTATTTTAGAAAAATATTTTTTTTCTGAGTTTTGATATATATTTTTCTTTTAGTTTTCTAATATTTTGTTTTACAGGTCTTATTTTCAACTCTGAAATTCATTTTGACACATGGTGTAATGTAAAAACTAGCTAAATTTCCCCCAAAGTGTCTATTTTTAAAGGCTAATTTTCCACATAATCCCTCTTATGTCATATTAAATTCTCATATATTAATATAATAGTAAGACAGTTTTTCTGAATATTACTTCACTAATCTGCCTGTATAATTATAAGGGATTTGATTTAGGTCATACCTGAATGGTCTAGTGGCTCTCCCTACTTTCTTCAATTTAAGTCTGAATTTGGCAATAAGGTATTCAAGATCTGAGCCAGTCACCTCCTGGTCTTGTTTTTGCTGACTGTACAGAGCTTCTACACCTTTAGCTTCAAAGAATGTAATCAATCTGATTTCAGTATTCACCATCTGGTGATGTCCATGTGTAGGGTTTTCTCCTGTGTTGTTGGAAGAGGGTGTTTGCTATGACCAGTGTGTTCTCTTGGCAAAACTCTTATTAGCCTTTGCCCTGCTTTGTTCTGTACTTCAAGGCCAAATTTGCCTGTTACTCCAAGTATTTCTTGACTTCCTACTTTTGCATTCCACTCCCCTATAATGAAAAGGACATCTTTTTTGGGTGTTAGTTCTAGAAGGTCTTGTAGGTCTTCATAGAACCATTCAACTTCAGCTTCTTTAGCATTACTGGTTGGGGCATAGACTTGGTTTACTGTGATATTAAATGGTTTGCCCTGGAAATGAACAGAGATCATTCTGTTGTTTCTGAGACTGCATCCAAGTATTGCATTTTGGACTCTTGTTGACTATGATTTCTTCTAAGGGATTCTCGCCCACAGTAGTAGATATAATGGTCATCTGAGTTAAATTCACCCAATCCAGTCCGTTTTACTTTACTGATTCCTAAAATGTTGATATTCACTCTTGTCATTTCCTGTTTGACCACTTCCAATTTGCCTTGATTCATGGACCTAACATTCCAGGTTCCTATGCAATATTGCTCTTTACAGCATTGGACTTTGCTTCTGTCACCATTCATATCTACAAATGGATGGTGTTTTTGCTTTGGCTCTGTCTCTTCATTCTTTCTGAACTATGGACAGAGGTTTGTGACACTGTACAGGAGACAGGGATCAAGACTATCCCCAAGAAAAGGAAATGCAAAAAAGCAAAATGGTTGTCTGAGGAGGCCTTACAAATATCTGTGAAAAGAAGAGAAGCGAAAAGCAAAGGAGACAAGGAAAGATATACCCATTTGAATACAGAGTTCCAAAGAATACCAAAGAGAGATAAGAAAGCCTTCTTCAGCGATCAATACAAAGAAATAGTGGAAAACAATAGAATGAGAAAGACTAGTGATCCCTTCAAGAAATTTAGAGATACCAAAGGAATGTTTCATGCAGAGATGCGCTCAATAAAGGATACAAATAGTATGGACCTAAAAGAAGCATAAGATATTAAGAAAAGGTTGTAAGAATACACAGAAGAACCATACAAAAGAGAGCTTCACGACCCAGATAACCATGATGGTGTGATCACCCACCTAGAGCCAGACATCCAGGAATGCGAAGTCAAGTGGGCCTTAGGAAGCATCACTACGAACAGAGGTAGTGGAGGTGATGGAATTCCAGTTGAGCTATTTCAAATCCTGAAAGATGATGGTGTGAAAGTGCTGTACTCAATATGCCAGCAAATTTGGAAAACTCAGCATTGGCCACAGGACTGGAAAATGTCAGTTTTCATTCCAATGGATGTGAGAGTTGGAATATAAAGAAAGCTGAGTGCCGAAGAATTGATGCTTTTGAACTGTGGTGTTGGAGAAGACTCTTGAGAGTCCCTTGGACTGCAAGGAGATCCAACCAGTCCATTCTAAAGGAAATCAGCCCTGAATATTCATTGGAAGGACTCATGCAATTGAATAATTGGGAAAGACCCTGATGCTGGAAAAGATTGAAGGTGGGAGGAGAAGGGGATGACAGAGGATGAGATGGTTGGATGGCATCACCGACTCAATGGATATGAGGTTGAGTGATGGACAGGGAGGCCTGGCATGCTGAAGTCCACAGGGTCACAGAGTCAGACACAACCGAGCAACTGAACTGAATTGAATCTGTTTGTTCTTATGCCAGTATTTCATACTTAATTATTGTTTGTATAATATGCTTCATCTAACATTTTAATTTTTGAAGCAAAGAGTCTGTTTGTTTTATTACTCTTACTGGAATTTTTTTTATTATATGTATTTGAGTATGCTCTCAAGGAAAAAAGTTCCCATTTTTTATATGTTTTTTGATGGTATTGCACTAAAATCTTACTATTTTGCACAATTTCAAGAGAATTCACATTTGTATTTGGAATGTTACTAACACTATTCTGTAAAGCAATTATCTCTGAATTAAAACATAAATGAAAAACTATAAAATAATCAAGACTAGCATTTTTAGAGTAGTTATTGCCCATGTAAGAATGTCATGTGTTTTTTCAAATGTTCAAAATTTCTTTATGAGTCTGGCTAGGGGTTTATGAATTCTGTTTATCTTTTCAAAGTACCAGCTTTTAGTTTCATTCATCTTTACAATTGTTTTCTTTGTCTCTATTTCATTTATTTCTGCTGTGATCTTTATGATTTCTTTCCTTCTACTAACTTTAGGTTTTCTCTGATCTTTCTCTAGTCATTTTAGGTGTAAGGTTAGCTTCTTTCTTTGGGATTTTTCTTGGGAAGGGACAGTTAGGGAGTTTGTGTTGGACATGTATACACTTCTATATTTAAAATGGATAACAAAAAGGACCTCCTGTACAGCACATGGAATTCTGCTCAATGGTATGTGGCAGCTGGAATGGGAGGGCAGTTTGGGGGAGAATGGATTCATGTGTAAGTATGGCTGAGTCCCTTTGCTGTTCACCTGAAACTATCATAACATTGTTAATCAGCTATATTCCAATATAACATAAAAAGTTTTACCAAAAAACAATCCTTTTATATATATTAAGTTTAGTCTCATGTATTATGGAAATCCTAACTATTTAATATTTGTTGTTGCAATTGTGAATAGGATCTTATAATCTAACTGGTTTATAACATTATAGGAAAATGGTATAAATCTTTAAGCTCTTTTATCAAATACTTACTGCCTCTACTTGTTAATCAGTGAGCTGCCTTGAGCTTCAGAAGCTTAAGCTATAATGTTATGTACTACCTTAACAAACTTAACAAATTTGTATGTAATAAGTTCTGTTCCATAAAGTTTGTTTCACTGGCTATAATTTCTAAAATAGCATCAAACACAGTAGCATAAGGCATCTTATTTTCTGCCCGATTTTAATATGACTGGAGAAGGAAATGGCAACCCACTCCAGTATTCTTGCCTGGAGAATCCCGTGGACAGAGGAGCCTGGTGGGCTGCTGTCCATGGGGTAGCACAGAGTCGGACATGGCTGAAGCGACTCAGCATCCATGAATGCTTTGGAGAAGGAAATGGCAATCCATTCCTGGAGAGTCCCGTGGATGGGGGAGCCTGGTGGGCTGCAGTCCATAGTGTCACTACGAGTCAGACACGACTGAGCGACTTCACTTTCACTTTTCACTTTCATGCATTGGAGAAGGAAATGGCAACCCACTCCAGTGTTCTTGCCTGGAGAGTCCCATGGATGGGGGAGCCTGGTGGGCTGCCGTCTATAGGGTCACACATAGTCGGACACGACTGAAGCAACTTAGCAATAGCAGCAGCAATATGACTAGTTCTATATTTCATTTCTATGAAAAATGTTGACTACGTATCTGAAATTAAAAGTTCTTTTTTTAAGACTATCACATTAATAATTTTAAGCATTTTTTGAGTCAGCAACATTTTAAGTCTATCAAATGTCTTCTAGATCTGAGGAAAAAAATTTTTTTTCAATTTAGCCTATAGACCTTATATAAGTAAACTAAGTCATCCTCCTCTACCTCAGAAAACCCTCTTTGGCTGTGGTAGATTAATTAATGTCCTGATGAATTCTATTAACTAGCATTAAGAATTTCAGGAGTGAGGCAAGAGGTGGGGGTACTTATTTGTAAGTAAAGCACCAAGATTTTGTGTGCTGTTTGTTTTATCCCTGAATGGACTGACAACATCCCTTATTTCCCTATGTTTCAAGAGAACTATCTGAACATTATCTTCTGAACTTCTGAAAGTACTCAGCAATTAAATTCAAGTTAGGAACTTTTGTGGGGTGAAGGGTGGGATGGGGTAGTGCTTTGATAACTCTCAATTTCTTATTCAGCTATTGAGACATTCACATCTCCTACTTGTAAAGTATTATCATTTGCTGCTCCAAATATGCTGTAACCTAGAGAGCTACAATTCTGCCTAGAGAAGAAAATGTAAATGGGTTGTGACAGAGCACCTATGAGGCCTTTCTAAGAGCTTTATTGCCTGAATTCTGTGATCTTCTGACTAATTAGATGGCATTTCTGTTTACCTCTGAGTTTTGGGTTGTACTCTAAGTAGGTTAAATTTGCCACAGAAACAACTTCAGGTAATTCTATAATTCAAATTATGTTTTTGAGTTACATAGACTCCCTTTTAATTTTTATCAGTAATTCAGAAATGTAAGACATACAGACTAGCAACTCACTTTATTGACTTCAGCAATTTCTCGCCTCTCTTCACTAGCAAAACGAGGTGGGCCAGCCCGGTCATCTTTTGAGCCATCTTCTTCCACATATGGAATAAGTTGCTGAGAGTGACAGACACAAGGGTAAAAGTCAAAGATATGACACACAATTTCCAATTATACTGGCATAGATAATACATCCAATTAAGATCAATTTTTATACTTTTATCTTAACAGTACAAAAATACATTTTAATTCAAGTGATAGCCTAAAATAAAAGCATTAGAAGTATATATCATTTCAATGCGTTCTGTACATTTGCTTTTTGGGTTTCTTTTGCAAAACAGTCCTTTTAGCAAAATTAGTTGTCATATGTAATTAAGTAATATCCTACTCAGTCAATCAGCAAATGTTTAATTGGCAGATGCTGGGTGAGCAGACACTGCAAAAATAATGCCAGGTAAGATACAAGTCCTACCCTTAAGTACTTTATGTCCATTCAGCTAGAATAGCTGATCTATACTAGAAAGAAAGGAACTTCATGGACATATATAATTGTGATTTACTTGTTATCGAAGTGTCTATGTAGATTTCTAGATGTCTTATATTTGGGGGAAAGTTTTTTTTTGTAAGAGAAAAAGTTTATCTAGCAATGAAACTTCCAGCAGAATTATAATTACATATGTATAGATTTGTGATGACATTTGTTTGATGAAACCCCTTGTACAGTCACCAGAGATTTGTCTCTTCCATCTTATATTACCAGTGCAGGAATAGGACAGGTAAGTAACTAGTATAACCAGTAATCAATCTGGCCAAACTTCTGTGAATTCTTGGGACAAATATAAATTTGCCTACATCCACAACTACTTTCTTCCTTTCCTCTCTCCAAATGCAGACAGTGGTCCTTCGTCTCAAATACATTTCATCTTCATTACTGCACACTGATTCCTCTGCCCTCCCGACTTCATTATTTATTTCCCCTGACCTCACCTAACTGTTTTCTTCCATTTTCAGCTAAACAAGTTCTCCCATTTGGAAGGGGGAAAAAAAAACAAACCCAAACTCTATCCCTCCTACCACCTACTGCTTTCTTCTTTTGTTTTTAGTCTAAGCTTCTTGAAAGATGGATATCCACTTTTTGGCTTCAGCTCCTTACTTCCTGTTTAATCTTCAGCTTACTGTGATCTGACTTCTGTTGCTATCTAGTCCCCCAAAGCTCCAATCAAATATACCAACAATTTTCCTCTAGCAAAATTTGCTGGACAGTTTTCATTGCTTATTTTCCTTGACTTTTCTGCAGCCTCTGTCAGAGTCCACTGTATTTCTGACCCTCCACATCTCTGCCCACTTTTTTTCAGGCTGTATTGCAGTTTACTCTTTCTCTGTTCACCCCATATGCACTGCTCACTCAAATAAGCAAGCACTGATAACATGAAACTGTTCTTTATATAGAGTAAGAGAACATCTAACCCCACTCCCTGCCACCAGCTACGTCCGGGGGCAGAAGAGTATCACTTGTCAACAGGAAAGGACCACCTATAAAAATAATCGTATATCTGATTAACTAAAATATACCTATGACCCAAGATTAAACTTAAAGAAAATATATTTAAAAACTAGAGTGATTCTACTAAGACAATTTAATAATGATGAAAATGGTTATAACCTTTTATCCATAAAGAACTTACATGAAAACCACTGTAAAAGTATTTTACATACTATTAAAATGTCTACTAAGACATCATGCACTGATTTCATTAAAAGGAGACACTGAGAGCAATAATAGAAGTTGCCACAGATAATCTCCGATAATCTCCCCCAACAACAAAAATTCACTATCAGCCTGGATGCTAAAGTCTGCAAGAAATTATCAACATGAAAAGACAGTTCTATATACACACACACACACATATATCTCACAATTTCATCTTTTCTAGTCAAAAGTGAAACCAGTATGATCAAAATCTGGAAATACTGTGAAAATAGAAGAGAAAAAGGGAAAAAATTACAAATGTCGTAAGACTCTTACATTCACCCTCCCTTGACCACTAAAACTTGCCTCTACTGGAATGGGATCCATCCCTCCGCAGTTTTCATTGCATTTATCATAGACCAATCTCAGCTTCCTGAAGAGAATAGAAAGTTGGCGAAGATGATCCTGTAGTTTTGCTAACCGGTCTTGGTATGTTCCAGTATGGTAAGTGACACCATTTGGCAGCTTCTCGGACAAAAATCCAAAAATGTAAAGTAATGAAAATCAAGATTTTCTTTAAGCAAAGCTAACGAACAGAAACAATCTTTGAGCAATGCATAAAAGCAAGCTGTTCCTCACAATGAATCAAGTGCAACTTTAAGAATTTAACAGTAATACATGGTCATTTATTAATTAGCTCCTTAGCATATTGTCAAGCAATTCTATAAGATTTTGTGATAAGCCTTTCTGATCAGTTGAAATGCTTTCTGCCTCTAACTTTTGATTATATTTATACCACAGCTTTGTATTATAACTAAAAAGAATACACAATTTTAATATTACTTAATGTAAAAGCAGCAAGGTGCTGAACTCAACCAGAAGCTGAATTCAAACAACTCAAAATACAATTTTAAGAAAAAGAAGAAAAGGAAAAAAATGAAGATAGGACTTTTCAGTAGAAGAAAAAGAAGAGTATGCTGCTGTTGTTGCAAAAATAATCTCAAGATACCTTAACTATTATAATTAAGATGCTCTAGGCATGCATTAAAACATAAAGCTGTTACTAAAAGTTTTACTTTAAAAAGAAATCAATAGCAGGTGATATATAGTAACAAATCAATCTGTACTTGAAAATTATTAAATTATTGCAAACAACTGCTATGATCATAACTCTGTCTTGGATGCTTATATATTTTTAATTCAGGAATTTTACCAAAAGAAGCCAAAATACATACTGAAATGACAAAAGTCACAGATAAATGGAAAAACTGACTACTACTTACAACTAAATGCACATTTTGTGCAGTGCTGAAACTTACAAAATCTTCTTCTCTGTGTACATCTTTACAATATTTTATTCCCACAATTTGATCTGTGAAATTATCTTAAAACTAGAATTAACGAAGTTTGTACCATGGTTTCTAGTATACAAGGTAATTTCATTAAAATCACTAATTCATACACTTAGGGGTTATAAAGTGACTTAAAATCAAAACTCCAACTAATGTCTAATAGCTAGAAGATCAATCCAGTCTTTTCTAAACCTAACTTCATCCTTTTTTTCTTTTCTAAACAGCTGAGGTAGGAATCAAAAAAACCTCATATAGTGTTCAGAGAAGAAAGAAAATAAGAGCCACTATTGTTCCAAGTAGGTAAAACCATAAACACGGAGCGGGGGAAAAAGAGACCAAAGGCATATATGTAGTTATACATATATAGTTATTAAAAGGTGTAATAGTTCATAAAAGATGTAATAGGAAGATAGGCTTAATAATTGATTTTCTTCTTTTATCTCATTTCTAAATTTCCTGTAATGTTATGGTTTATAACTTAAGGATATAGATCTTTTAAAATTCTTTGAAACTACTTTTTATAATATTAGAATTTTTGGAAATTTTCAAGCATTAAAACATTCTGAAGATGATATCTCAAAGAAAAGGGTTAAAGTATCAAAGACTGAATTAGTGAAAACAGTTTAAAGGACAAAAGCATAGACAGTTCACACTCTACAATACTGTGTGGGATTTCTCAAGATCTTTCAATTTATGAACTTTCAAAACATTAAAAAATATGAAAAAATTTTCAAAGGGTAACTGCTTTCTTGTTTGGGTGACAACAAGAAATATAATAATTACAGTTTACATACAGAAGCAGGCCATACCTTTATTATGGTACTACATTTTTTATACTGTTATGGTACTACATTTTTTGTACCGACATTGTAGGTATTACATACTTTGCTATATTTTGTATTTAATAAAGACTAGAAGATACTCATGATGTACTCTCTATATAAGTTAAATAAGCAGGGTGACAATATACAGCCTTGACGTACTCCTTTTCCTATTTGGAACCAGTCTGTTGTTCCATGTCCACTTCTAACTGTTGCTTCCTGACCTGCATACAGGTTTCTCAAGAGGTAGGTCAGGTGGTCTGGTATTCCCATCTCTTTCAGAATTGTCCACAATTTATTGTGATCCACACAGTCAAAGGCTTTAGCATAGTCAATAAAGCAGAAATAGATGTTTTTCTGGAACTCTCTTGCTTTTTCCATGATCCAGCAGATGTTGGCAATTTGATCTCTGGTTCCTCTGCCTTTTCTAAAACCAGCTTGAACATCTGTAAGTTCACAGTTCATGTATTGCTGAAGCCTAGCTTGGAGAATTTTGAGAATTACTTTCCTAGTGTATGAGATGAGTGCAATTGTGTGGTAGTTTGAGCATTCTTTGGTATTGCCTTTCTTTGGGACTGGAATGAAAACTGACCTTTTCCAGTCCTGTGGTCACTGCTGAGTTTTGTGCTGGGCTGGAAGAGGCACAAGCTGGAATGAAGATTGCTGGGAGAAATATCAATAACCTCAAATACGCAGATGACACCACCCTTATGGCAGAAAGTGAAGAGGAGCTAAAAAGCCTCTTGATGAAGGTGAAAGAGGAGAGTGAAAAAGTTGGCTTAAAGCTCAACATTCAGAAAACGAAGATCATGGCATCTGGTCCCATCACTTCATGGGAAATAGATGGGGAAACAGTGGGAAAAGTGTCAGACTTTATTTTGTGGGCTCCAAAATCACTGCAGATGGTGACCGCACCCATGAAATTAAAAGACGCTTACTTCTTGGAGAAAAAGTTATGACCAACCTAGATAGCATATTCAAAAGCAGAGACATTACTTTGCCAACAAAGGTCCATCTAGTCAAGGCTATGGTTTTTCCAGTAGTCATGTATGGATGTGAGAGTTGGACTGTGAAGAAAGTTGAACACGGAATAATTACTGCTTTTGAACTGTGGTGTTGGAGAAGACTCTTGAGAGTCCCTTAGTCTGCAAGGAGATCCAACCAATCCATTCTAAAGGAGATCAGTCCTGGGTGTTCATTGGAAGGACTGATGCTAAAGCTGAAACTCCAATACTTTGGTCACCTGATGTGAAGAACTGACTCACTAGAACTGACTTACTCATTCCCCCAGTGCTGGGAAAGACTGAAGGTGGGAGGAGAAGGGGACAACAGAGGATGAGATGGTTGGATGGCATCACTGACTCGATGGACATGAGTTTGAGCAAGCTCCGGGAGTTGGTGATGGACAGGGAACCCCTGGCATGCTGCAGTCCATGGGGTTGCCAAGAATCAGACATGACTGAGTGACTGAACTAAACTGTGGAGAGAGGTTAGACAGGTAGCAGAGGAGGAAGAATGTTCACTGTCATGTCCCGTTTCATTTCTAAATCCAGAATATATTTTATACTTAAAAAAAAAGGTAAGATTTAAAGCATAACAAATAGAACCAAAGCAATACTTTTTCATGCAAGGAATCAACCTAGGTTCTAATGATTTGGGGGGAGACATCTGTTAGCCCCATGAAATTTTATTCAGAATGTTTCTTTATATGTGCAGTCTTCTCAGAATAGAGTCTGTAGTTTTCATCAGATTCTCAAGAGGCCAAAGGACAACTAATAAAGAAGGACTTATCTAAAACCAATGCTCAGAAATAACCTCAGAAGTTGGTATTTATGGCATGTCATCCTTCTGGATTAATAATATAGAAGATAATTTTTAAAATTTGAACTTAAAGATGTATTAACAAATAGTTTATATGTAGTCTTTTATTATTATTATTTTTTACTTTACAATATTGTATTGGTTTTGCTACACATCAACATGAATCCACCATAGGTGTACACGTGTTCCCAATCCCAAACCCCATTTGTACTTCTCCTCCCAGCTTTCTCTAAATTAAGGAGCACACTGTTGCTTAATTTATAGCCAATTATGATATGGCCCAAAGGGTCTTAGTGAATTAAAACATAGAATTCACAAGCACAAAGAAATAGTTATTGTACCCCTTACTAATTGGTTTTAAATATATGTCCACATATCATCTAGTTATTGACAGTATCTTTTGAAAGAGTTCGGTTCTTTCACTGTCAGTCATGGATGTGTATTAGGTATCTGTGTGCATCACAATCAACTGTGGACAATTCTGAAAGAGATGGGAATACCAGACCACCTGACCTGCCTCTTGAGAAACCTGTATGCAGGTCAGGAAGCAACAGTTAGAACTGGACATGGAACAACAGACTGGTTCCAAATAGGAAAAGGAGTACGTCAAGGCTGTATATTGTCACCCTGCTTATTTAACTTGTACTCAGAGTACATCATGAGAAACGCTGGACTGGAAGAAACACAAGCTGGAATGAAGATTGCCGGGAGAAATATCAATCACCTCAGATATGCAGATGACACCACCCTTATGGCAGAAAGTGAAGAGGAACTCAAAAGCCTCTTGATGAAAGTGAAAGTGGAGAGTGAAAAAGTTGCATTAAAGCTCAACAGTCAGAAAACGAAGATCATGGCATCTGGTCCCATCACTTCATGGGAAATAGATGAGGAAACAGTGGAAACTATGTCAGACTTCATCTTTTTGGGCTCAAAAATCACTGCAGATGGTGACTGCACCCATGAAATTAAAAGACACTTACTCCTTGGAAGGAAAGTTATGACCAACCTAGATAGCATATTCAAAAGCAGAGACATTACTTTGCCAACAAAGGTCCATCTAGTCAAGGCTATGGTTTTTCCAGTAGTCATGTATGGATGCGAGACTTGGGCTATGAAGAAATCTGAGCACGGAATAACTGCTTCTTTTGAACTGTGGTGTTGGAGAAGACTCTTGAGAATCCCTTGGACTGCAAGGAGATCCAACCAGTCCATCATAAAGGGGATCAGCCCTGGGTGTTCTTTGGAAGGAATGATGCTAAAACTGAAACTCCAGTACTTTGGCCACCTCAGGTGAAGAGTTGACTCATTGGAAAAGACTCTGATGCTGGGATGGATTGGGGGCAGGAGGAAAAGGGGACAATAGAGGATGAGATGGCTGGATGGCATCACTGACTTGATGGATGTGAGTTTGAGTGTACTCCAGGAGATGGTGATAGACAGGGAGGTCTGGCGTGCTGTGATTCATGGGGTCGCAAAGAGTTGGAGATGACTGAGCGACTGGACTGAACTAAACTGAACTGAATAATACAAACTGTTGATAGCAAGCTAGTATAATAAAGAGGTTAGTAGATAAAGCTACCAGTCATATATATATGAGAAGGCAATGGCACCCCACTCCAGTACTCTTGCCTGGAAAATCCCATGGATGGAGGAGCCTGGTGGGCTGCAGTCCATGGGGTTGCTAGGAGTCGGACACAACTGAGCGACTTCACTTTCACTTTTCACTTTCATGCACTGGAGAAGGAAATGGCAACCCACTCCAGTGTTCTTGCCTGGAGAATCCCATGGACGGTGGAGCCTGGTGGGCTGCTGTCTATGGGGTCGCACAGAGTCAGACACGACTGAAGTGACTTAGCAGCAGCAGCAGCATATATATATGATGTTGAGTAAATTCTTCTTTCTTTAAGTCTCAGTTTCCCTTAATTGTAATATAGAGATAAAAATACTTCTTAGAACTGTTCTTATAACAATGTACCTGACTAAGGAAAGTATTTGGTAAACGTTAGCTATTAGCTCTACTAGTCCAATACAGCAGCTTAAAAATAAATATTTGCTAAATTCTGAGAGATCATTTAATCTGTATTTTAATCATCTTACATTTTAATCTATAAATTTTTAAAACAATTGCCAAAGATTTCATATCTCCTCTTGGATTCCCTTTTTGATCTCACAGTGGCTTATTAACAGGGTCTTAAAATATTTCTGTACAGTTGTATTACTTCTAGAATCAAGAGGAAAAACACCCCAACCATTTTATTTAAAGAGGCAATAAAACAATCTTTAGTACACCAGCTGAAATAAGAGTTTGAAAGTTCTAAGAGTCTGAGGACCTGGTTTCAAATTTATGTACACTGACTATCACCTCTGTCACTTCACCTCTCAGAGCCCTAGAATCCTCGTCCATAAAACAAGAATGATATCCACATCATACAGTAGTAAGATAAGCCGTGAGTGAGCGAATGAAGTCGCTCAGTCGTGCCTGACTCTTTGTGACCCCATGGACTGTAGCCTACCAGGCTCCTCTGCCATGGGATTTTCCAGGCAATAGTACTGGAGTGGATTGCCATTTCCTTCTCCAGGGGATCTTCCCAACCCAGGGATTGAACCCGGGTCTCCCACCTTGTAGACAGACGCTTTACCATCTGAGCCACCAGGTAAGTCCAGATAAGCCTTAAACATGGATTAGTAAAATAGTAAAATGGTTCTGGAATGACATGATATCCAAACGCCAAAAAAAAAAAGACAGATCTATATCTATCATTATTTTTAAAAGTAACTCCATGTGGATCATACACCTAAATGTAAAACCTAAGACTATAACTTCAGAAGAAAACATAAGAAATCTTTTGGTTAGGCAAAGATTTCTTAGGTATGGCACCAAAACCCAAAATCTGTAAAAGGACAAATCAATAAATTGGATCCCATCAAAATTTAAAATATCTGTTCTTCAAAAGACAATGTGAAGAGAATAAAA
>SJYQ01004357.1:0-10543 GCA_006410935.1 Redunca redunca | reverse complement strand
AAAGACAGAAAAAGGGAGGGAAGGAGGGGTAAGGAGAGAGAGACACACAGAGCAAGAGTGAAAGAGAACATTTTGCATAATGATTTAAAAACATAAGTAAGAAACCTCTCATGGAGGAAATGAGTGATGAAAGAATTCATGGAGTTATCTCTGAAATGTTTTGCCATAAAAGGAATAAGAGTAAGGAATCATTAGAGGAAGCATCAGACACAGGTAAGACTTTCCCTTTTTCTTCTTCTGAAGCATGAGAAGATGAGTATCTATCTGCAAATAGAGAGAAATGATAATAAAGGGGGTGCTAGAATACCTGGGATGACAGAGTGGAACAAGGTCCTCAGATTCAAGCTTGAATTCAGAGATGAGTTTCTTAAGTTTATTCAGGAGGATGGATGCTTCTTTCTTTGTTAATGGAGGGAAAATGAGAGATATAGAAGCAGGAATGTGTTCAATATTAGCATCAAAAATACATCTTACATTTTATCAAAGAAGCGTGGTAGATCTTAAATTCCAATATTTTAAAGGCCATGATATAAATGCTAATCATTGTCATTATTCTGGCATAATGCATACTGTGGACAGCTCCCCTTCTGTGCTCATTGTGCTCAGAGCCTCCCACACAGCACTTCTCCACTTTTGAAGCAACCTTTCACAGAGACATTTGCAAAGTGTACTTCACACCCTGAGTTTTAAAAACCACAAAATTATATCCAGAGCAGCTCACAATTTGCAAAAGGTCTATCACTTTGAAAAAAATAATTTGCCAGGAGTGCAAAGTTTACCTAACAAACAGATTTCTCCTGTGAGAGGAAGAATATGTGGGAGCAAAATTATAGACGGAAAAATCACTTAAGTCTATCTAACCCCTTGAAGTGGAAATTAGATCAATGTGTAGCTCAGAAATTACATATAAACGCCAAGACCTAAACTAGTGGTTCTGAAATTTCCATAGGTGTCAGAATCACCTGTTAGCTTGTTAAAATTGCAGGTACTGGGGACCACACTGAAATTTACTGTGTCAGAATACTGAACAGAGGGCTCCAAGCCTTTGTCTTTTTGTAAGACCACCAGGTGAATGTTTGTACTCCAGAGGTCTAGATTTATTGATCAGAGCATTTTTTCGTTAATCTGATAAGCTCTTGAATTCCTCTAATACAGTGGGAAAAGTATTGTGTGATTCTGAGTAGAGTGGCTGTACTACTTAGGGACCAAAAAAGCCAGGATCACAGACCACAGGAAGTTACAGTTGGAGAGAGATTTTGGTGCTTGTCTTCACATTTTATTGGTGTGGAGACTGTGACTTAAAACTATGAATCTTTTTTTGTGAAGTGGCACAAAGGGCTGATAATCGAATCTAAGACTGGCTTCAAAGTTTAATTCCCATGTTTAACATAAAATGCACATAAAATATATAGCTTTCTTCTGCTGAAATTATTCTATCTTTTGAGAACCCATTATTTCTCATATCTCTAGACATCCTGCTTTCCTTAAGTGTTACAATTTGCAAGGGAAAAAGAAAGGGGTTTAATTTGTGGGTCTATTTCCTAAATGTTATGTATTGGTGGGAGAGGTAAATGACACCTGTCCATGGAATGATTTGAAGCATTACTCTCCCAAATATATATACCTGTTGTCTACCCTTGTCCCACCCTAAGCACAGAGTTTCTCTCCTTCCTCTATGAGAAATTAACTTGAGAATTTAAGTAATTTCTTTAAAAATTAATTTTTAAGTAATTTTACTGTGGTTCTTTAAATGATTACTATGTTGGAAAGAGCTGACTCGTTATCTTACCAACAGCTTCACAAAACAAACGGGTTTTTGATTGGTTCCTTCTGTGACTGGAAGCCTTCAAGGCAGAAAGAAACTGCTGGAGAACTTTTGTTTGAGGGAAAGAAACTTTTTTGAAACTCTAAGTGGTGTGGAGAGTGCAAAAGGAGGATTGAGAGGAAACCAAAGATAAGTAATTCACTGAATGGCATTTCTGGTGATTAGTATGAAATGTGCCTGATAAAGCAATATCAGGAGGAGTCAAGGGGAGGGGCTTCGTATTGATTATTTTCTACCTTTTCTACCATCAAATGAAAATTTAAACCCAAGTCAACATGTTTATAAACAACTTTGCATATTAAAGTTCCCTGTATTTGAAATACCTAACATTATTTCTTTCTTGCCTTTTTGGACTCTGTACTGCTATAACCACTCGATTAGGGGATGCATTTCAAACTTTGATAAAAAGAAAAGTATTTGAGTTATTATTTATTTTAGTTTCCATTAGACTCATTGATATTTTTGTATAAGAATATTTAGTTTATTGTTGTTATTAAAGTTTTAAAAGAATTTCTAATGCCCTACAATTCTATAACTAGAAACTAAAATATAAATATCAACTAGTAGAAAAATGTAATTGACAGTTTTAGATAAAGCCTCCTTGTCAAGAAGAAAAAAAAATGCTTGAACAATCCAAAACACAGATAGGAAAATGATATGAACAAGTGATTTGGAGAAATGCCAAATAGCATTGTACAGTAATACGAAATTAAGTTCAATTACTGAATGAATTAGGGTACTTCACATTAAGATATCAATGACACACTGTTTTTTATTTACCATGATATTGACAAAAATGAAAAAGAATGCTATCATCCAGAATTGGCAAAGCTGTGAGAAAATACATATTCTCATGTACTTTTTGAGAGTGTGTGAATTTGCCTGTCATTTTCAGTGGGGGTTTAGAATCATCTACTACAACTTAAAATGTCCATATATTTGATACAGAAATGCTACCTTTAAGAGTGTATACTAAAGACAAAACCCCAAAACCCCACATGGGCCCAAACCAAAACAATTGGAGTTAACTAAATTTATGGTATATCAATACTATGTAATCGGAGAAGGCAATGGCACCCCACTCCTGGTAGGCTGCAGTCCGTGGGGTCGCTAAGAGTTGGACACAACTGAGTGACTTCACTTTCACTTTTCACTTTCATGCACTGGAGAAGGAAATGGCAACCCACTCCAGTGTTCTTGCCTGGGGAATCCCAGAGACAGGGAGCCTGGTGGGCTTCCGTCTATGGGGTTGCACAGAGTCAGCCACAACTGAAGTGACTTAGCAGCAGCAGCAACAATACCATGTAATACTAAACAGCTGTTTAAAAGAATAATAGCTTTATATACTAAAATAGACTCCCTAATACATATTTTATGCAAGGCTAGCAGAACAGTAAGTATTATAAATCTATTTATGATTTTGCAAATTTATATGTTGTTAATGATATTGTATTATATGATACTAGAAAATGTATAGATATGTTTAGGATGGTACTATAATGAATACTGTTGTTCATTGCCCAGAATCCTGATTAAAATTTACGGATTTCCCCCCACTTCCCAGTTTCTCAGTGAGTGGGCTGCCTGCTGACAGCTGTAGGCTCTCAGTCTTTTCTGGAAATTGCCCTTGGCTAATAAGTCTTGCTTCATGAAAGATCACAGGGTCTATACATACTTCTAGTCATTTCCAGGGTAGAAATGCCAAGGCTCCTAACTGTAATACAGGACATCTCTGAAGGGTCATCCCAGATTTCTCCATGGCCTTGACTGCAGCATTGGTTAAGATTGCACTGTAGCCTCCCTTTCCCCTCTGGCCATTCCTGCATCCTCCATTCCTTTCTATAGGTATTGATCATGGGAGCACATCCTTATAAACCTGTCACACAGCAGTTTCTGTTTCAGGATCTGCTTCCCAGAAAAACCAACCTGTAACATTTACAATTTATTATAATGTGTACTCCCACGGAGGTAACTTTGAATGAAAGGGGAAAAGAGGGCTTACAATTTTTTATTTTATTGACACCTGACTTTGAAATTTTGTTCATGCAAGGTACGTAACACTCTGAGCTTATGTCACAATTTTTCCATCAGTATAAAAATTATTTTCTTTCTAATTTTTAAAATAGGTCAAGGTTTTGTAGATTCTCATGGACTTTAAGTTCTCCTTGACAGTGAATTTCTGGATTGCCGATGTATCCCATGTACAGTTACCATAGCCTGTTGCTTATGGAAGCTAACTCCTCTTTATTGAAATATATCATTTCTTTAACAAATTCCAGAGCTGTCATCTCATTAAAATAGCTCTAATTTATCCTTGTTGTCAGTAGTATTTCTATAATTTATGCATCCTAATGATCTTTGAAAATTGCACCACTGATGAACAGTCATTCCCCCAAACATTTATTGAGTGCTTGCTATATACCAGACATATGGTACATATTCTACGTTTTTAGGGTGCAATGTGAAATAAAACAGAAAAAAAATTTCCTTTTTATCCTAAAATTTATATTCTGAAAGGGAGTTAAAGTTTATGAGATTCTATTTATCTACTTATTTACTACTTTACTTACAGTAGATTATATGCAGTATGCTAGAAACTGTTAAGTTCTATGGTTAAAAAAGAAAAAAAATATATATATATATACTGAATATATCTGTCAAAAAAAGGACAGGCTTTGCTGTTATAACTGCCTCCAAATGTTAATATCTTTAGCAAAACATATTTTATTTCTCACTCCATCATTTAGAGCATGACGAGTTCCTATCAGAGTGGGGAGGGAAAGTGGCAAACTAAATGTTACCTCCTAAAGTTTTCCAGCCCAAAGTGATACATGTCATGAATGCTCATATTTCCTTAGCCAAAGTAAATCAGGCGGGAAAGCTGAACTTATAAGTGTGAAGTACAGTTCTTTCACACTACTTAATAGAGGAGAAGTAGAATGACTTAACTGTTTCAATAACTTTTTGTAAGTGTGAAGAACTGGGGTGTCCAGTGAAGATGGTTCCAGCTTTAAATCAGATTGTAAAGATAGGTTTTATGGAGAAACTATAATTTGGTCAAAGACAGAGGAGGTAAGACCATGGATACAACAGAGGGAGGACTCTCCCCCATTTTATTTTGTAAAAATAATTTTCCAGATAAAGAAAGTGGCTGATGTAAGGTCATCAGGCAGGAACATGCTCAGTGTGTGTGTGAGGAATAGGGAAGCCAGTGTGGCTGCAGTAAAATGAGCAAGATGGCAGGCAGTAGGGAGTCAGACGAGAGAGAAAAACTTCAGCAATAATATTTAGGACTTTGTAAGTTATAATACGGAGAAGGCGATGGCACCCCACTCCAGTATTCTTGCCTGGCAAATCCCATGGGCAGAGGAGTCTGGTAGGCTGTAGTCCATGCGGTCGCTAAGAGTCAGACACGACTGAGTGACTTCCCTTTCACTTTTCACTTTCGTCCATTGGAGAAGGAAATGGTAACCACTCCAGTGTTCTTGCCTGGAGAATCCCAGGGACAGGGGAGCCTGGTGGGCTGCCGTCTATGGGGTCACACAGAGTCAGACAGACTGAAGTGACTTAGCAGCAGCAGTAGCAGCAGGTTATAATAAGGACTCTGACCTTTACTTCAAGAGAAATAGGGAGTCATTGTGAGATTTTGACTTCTCTGTAGACTGGGCCTCTCTCTCATCTCTTACGTCTTTGTTACTCCTATATGAAAGTATTTTCCCTTTTCCTTTCCCGATTTCTTTGAAAAACTGACTCTTGCTTCATAATCAGCTTGCAATCTCCAAGTTTGTTCAGCACCTCTCAGTGGCTGAGTGAAAATCATCTCTGCTTTGCTAGGACTCTGCTGACATCAGTCCTTACTTAATCACTGGTGCCCTTCTCCCTTTCCTTGGTCACGTGTGTGTGCTTAGTTGCTCAGTCAGGTCTGACTCTTTGCGACCCCATGGACTGTAGCCTGCCAGGCTCCCCTATCCATGGGATTCTCCAGGCAAGAATACTGAAATGGGTTGCCATGCCCTCCTCCAGGGGATCTTCCCAGCCCAAGGATTGAACCCAGGTCTCCCACATTACAGGTGGATTCTTTGCTGTCTGAGCCACCAGCGAAGTCCCTGGTCATTATATGCCAAATCATTTGCACTTACTGTCCCTCATATTTTTCAAAGCCTTTGACTCACTAATGCTACCCTTCAAAATCAGTTTTCCTTGAAAAGACCAGGGAACATTTTGATATTTTCCATGCAGTTTTCCCTGTTTTCTCTACTAGACACTGTCCATACCACTGAAAGAAGTGTATAGGAACTATGGCATTGCAAGGACTCCACAGTTCCTTTCATTGGTATGGGCATGGTGTGTAATGCATGGCGATTGTGTTCAGAGTAAATAATTCTTTGTCCAGTATGGCAATATCTATTTTCTGAAGCAAGACACAGTAATTACTGTTTATAGACAGTTTCTTTCTGCATACCAGAAGCATATAGCTACAACTAAAAACCTAAAACCTTCTCAGGAGGTAACCTTGAATAATATATCTGCATTAGTCTGTTACAGCTGCTGTAACAAAACCGTCATAGACTGGGTGGCTTATAAACAGCAGAAACTTACTTCTCATAGTTCTGGAGGCTAGGAAGTCCAAGATCAGGGCACAAACAGATTTAGTGTCTGGTGAGAGCCTGTTCTCTGGTTCGTATATAGCCATCTTTTTTCTGTGTCCTCACATGACAGAAGAGGCAATGGAGGTCTCTAGGCTCTAACATAAGGGCACTGATGCTATTCATAAGGTCTCTACTCTTGTGACTTTAATCACCTACCAAATACCCCACGTCCTAATACCATTACAATGGGGTTTAGGATTTCAACATGAATTTTGGAGGGATACAAACATTCACTCCCTAGCATTTTGCCTGACTCCTGCCCCCAATTCAGGTCCTTCTCAAATGCAAAATATGCTCACTACATTCTAACAGTCCTAAAAGTCTTAACTCATTCCAGTATTAACTCTTAAGTGTAAAATTAAAATTCTCATCTAAATATCTAAATCAGATGTGGGTGATATGATTCATCCTGGGCCAAACTGCTCTTCAGCTGTGAACTTGTAAAACAAGAACAAGTTATATGCTTCCAAGCTATGGTCGTGGAACAGGCATGGGATAGGCATTTCCATTCCAAAAAGGAGAAATAGGAAAGAAGAGGGGGATAAGGGATCCCAAGCAGATTCATGCTACAAGGCAGACTCCATGAACTCTTAAGGTTCATGAGTAATCCTCTTTACTTGATGTTCTGCCCTCCAGGCTCATCTGGATGGCCTGGAAAAACTCTTTGGATGGGCCCTGTAGCCATAGTCAGCTAGAGTCCCAAATCTGTGGTTCTCTGTGGCCTCATCCTTTGAAACCACACAGCTCATGTACTTTTGGAGCCAGTAGACATGGTGCCATGTGAACACTACTGGGTGTTCTTTGGAAGGAATGATGCTAAAGCTGAAACTCCAGTACTTTGGCCACCTCGTGCAAAGAGTTGACTCATTGGAAAAGACTCTGATGCTGGAAGGGATTGGGGGCAGGAAGAGAAGGGGACGACAGAGGATGAGATGGCTGGATGGCATCACCGACTTGATGGACATGAGTTTGAGTGAACTCTGGGAGTTGGTGATGGACAGGGAGGCCTGGCGTGCTGCAATTCATAGGGTCACAAAGAGTTGGACACAACTGAGCGAGTGAACTGAACTGAACTGAACTGAACCCTCTTGCAGGGTGGACACGGTGGCCTGTGTGTATCAAGGCCTCCTGAAGCCCTTTCTGAACTTACAAAAGACCATGCAGCTAAAGTGAGGAGCGGAGCCCAGGAGATGATGTGGTGCCAGGCGGCATGCACCGAGGTCCTGCAGGTGCTGGTAACTCCTCCTTTGAAACCATTCTCCCCTCAGGTCCTTCTACTCTGTGCCTGTAATGTACATGGCAGCTCCAATGAAGTCTGAATTGCATCCAGCGACTTTCTTCAATTGTTTTGGAAAATAGCTCCCAGCTTCTGCTGAGATGGCTGATACATACTAACTTCCTGTCACTTGACTACACCCTTATTATTCTCTTCTGATCATGCTTTCTCAGTTTTTGCCATATGGATAGGCTGAGAATTTTCCTAATCTTTGAGTGCTATTGCTTTTTTGCTTTAACAATTTCATCTTTAGGCCATTTCTCACTTCTCACATTACTGCTGACATAGTCAGGAAGAACTAAGCTTCACTTTCAGTACTTTGTTTTAGATATAACTTAGGCTCAGTATCAAATTTTCTCATTGCTAAGTTATATCTAAAACAAAGTACTAGAACATGACTACAATTCAGCCAAGTTCTTTGCCACTTTGTAACAAGAATTGCCTTTCCTTCAGTTTCCAATGATATGTTCCTCATTTCTGACTGAAACCTCGTAAGAATGACCTCTATTATTCATATTTCTTCTAACATTTTGTTCAGTGTTATTTATGTATTCTCTTTGTTGTTGTTGTTTATTCAATAAGTTGTGTCTGACTCTTTGCAAACCCATGGACTGTAGCCTACCAGACTCCTCTGTCCATGAGATTTCCCAGGCAAGAATACTGGAGTGGGTTACCATTTCCTTCTCCATAGAATCTTCTTGACCCAGGGATTGAACCTGTGTCTCCTGCATTGACAGGCAGATTCTTTACCACTAGTGCCACCTGGGAATCTCCAAGAAGATTGAAATTTCCTCTACAGCTCTCTTCTTTTTATTCCAAACTCACATCAGAATTGCCTTTAAAGGTCCATTCATTAAAATGTAGGTGTGTTCTAGCATACACCTCAAAATTCTTCCAGCTTTTATTCATTACACAGTTCCAAAGCTATTTGCACATTTTAGGTATTTGTTAGAACAACACCCCCCTTCTCAGTACCAATTCCTATCTTATCTGGTTAGGATGATACAACAAAAATTCTTAGACTAGGTGGCTTATAAACAACAGAAATATATTTGCCACAGTTTTGGAGGCTGGCAAATATAAAATCAAGTTGCTGGCAGATTCAGTGTCTGGTGGGGTCTCACTTTCTGTTTCATAGATGGCCATCTTCTCACTGTCCTTACAAGGCAGAAAGGATGAAGAGGCTTTCCTGGGTTTCTTTTACAAGGGTGCTAATCCCATTCATAAGAGCTCCACCTTTATCATCTAATCACCTACCAAAGGCCCCATCACATTGGAGATTGGGATTTCAACACGTGGATTTCATGGGATCATACACATTTAGTTTATAGAAATTTCCAAGCATGGTTTCTGGAGAGAGATAATATATCTGAGTTCAAACCCTGGCTCTGATACTTATTATATTTGTGATCTTAAATTCTCCTCAGTTTCCTTGCTTATTATAAAAAGAAATAGGATATATATCATATATATTGCTGCCTGGCACATAGTTAGTGATCTATAAAGTTGTTTTTATTCTTCATCCTTATGCAAGTCAGTGTCCATGCTAAGGCTCTAGACTACCCCTGATTTAATGGAATGATGTGAAGCCTTCTAAGCTCCCTTTGGTCATAAACTGTCTTATGCTTTTTCTGCTTTTACCTTATACCACTGTTCCTGTGAGAGTAGCCCCATAATAAATTGAGTGACAGCTATCGATTTCTGGGCAACATCACTCTTCTGCTTCAGTTTCCTTACCAAAGCCTGAATGAAATGGTTGTCTCTGTCTTGTTTTCAGGATATTAGCAAATGTGATTCCTATTGGGTAGTGAGGAGTGCTCAAGCTGCAGTGTATGCACTGTGAAAGTCAAAGCTGTCTACCTGTCAATTACAATAGCAGTGAACAGCCATGCTTTATGCAATGCCAGTGACCAATGAAAGGACTGAGAGCTAAAAGATCATGGCTATTCTGTAGCTTTTCCCAAAAGCCCTTTAACTGTTTAAGTGAAAGTCACTCAGTCATGTCCAATTCTTTGTGATTCCATGGACTATACAGTCCATGGAGTTCTCCAGGCCTGAATACTGCAGTGGGTAGCCCTTCCCTTCTCCAGGGGATCTTTCCAACCCAGGGATCAAACCCAGATCTCCCACATTGCAGGCAGATTCTTTACCAGCTGAGCCACCAGGGAAGCCCAAGAATACTGGAGTGGGTAGCCTATCCCTTTTCCAGGGGATCTTCCTGAACCAGGAATTGAACAGGTCTTCTGCATTGCAGGTGTATTCTTTACCATCTGAGCTACTAGGGAAGCCCCATGGCTGCTTATGTTGGGTTCATTTTCGGAATTTTGATTAGAAATCTAGAGGCCATTCACCAGTTTGAGAAGTGAAAACTTCTAATGACCGAAACCCCAAAATTATATTTACAGTTGGGATACTCTTTGGCTGTATAATTACATGTTTGGTACAGTAGAAATATAGTATATGGAATCAATGTTTATTTCCTACATTAAAAGTGAAGAAAGTCAGATTTACTTTTGTTAAGAATTCTCAGATGTTTCCTGAAAAAGATATACACTGAAATTGCGAAATTAGATCTGGGAATTTTCATGTCACTTCTGTAATCATCCCTTCAATGGCTTCCTCTTGCCATGTGCACTTTTGACCCTGGATTTCTGGGATTTGCTTGTCTTCCCACACTATTGTTTAGCCTATCCTCCAATTATTCTCCATACATTTTCTGTGCACTAATGAAATTGGCCAAGTCTAATTTTATCCAGAAATACTATTTAATGTTTCTCTTCCATATGACTACTA
>SJYQ01004356.1:322362-338950 GCA_006410935.1 Redunca redunca | reverse complement strand
AATAATATATAAATCTTCATAATTTTGAAATAAACCCATACTTGGAAAAAAAAACAAAACAAAACAAATGTATTCTTCTTAATGGCTGAGTAATTTAGTGTTTTGAATGTGGGGTTTTAAGCCAACTTTTTCACTCTCTTTCACATTCATCAAGAGGCTCTTTAGTTTCTCATCTCTTTCTGTCATAAGGCTGGTGTCATCTGCATATCCTAGGTTACTGATATTTCTCCTGGCGATCTTGATTCCAGCTTGTGCTTCATCCAGCCCAGCATTTCACATGATGTACTCTGTACAGAAGTTAAATAAGCAGGGTGACAATATACAGTCTTGACATACTCCTTTCCCAATTTTGAACCAGTCAATTGTTCCATGTATGGTTCTAACTGTTGCTTCTTGACCTGCATACAGATTTCTCAGGAGGCAGGTAATGTGGTCTGGTATTCCCATCTCTTGAAGAATTTTCCACTGTTTGGTCTGATCCACACAGTCAAAGGCTTTGGGAAAGTCAATAAAGCAGAAGTAGATGTTTTTCTGGACCTCCCTTTCTTTTTCTATGATCCAATGGGTGTTGGCAACTTGATTTCTGGTTTCTCAGACTTTTCTAAATCCAGCTTGAACATCTGCAAGTCCTCGGTTAATGTACTGTTGAAGCCTTGCTTGGAGAATTTTGAGCATTACTTTGCAAGAGTGTGAGATGAGTGCAATTATGTGGTAGTTTGAACATTCTTTGGCATTGCCTCTTTGGGCTTGGAATGAAAACTGACCTTTTCCAGTCCTGTGGCCCCTGCTGAGTTTTCCCAAGTTGCTGGCATATTGAGTGCAGCACTTTGACAGCATCATCTTTTAGGATTTGAAATAGCTCCACTGGAGTTCCATCACCTCCACTAACTTTGTTCTTAGTGATGCTTCCAAAGGCCCACTTGATGTCGCATTTCAGGATGTCTGGCCTCTAGGTGAGTGATCATACTGTTATGGTTATCTGGGTCATGAAGATCATATTTGTATAGTTCTGCATATTCTTGCCACCTCTTCTTAATATCTTCTGCTTCTGTTAGGTCCCTACCATTTCTGTCCTTTATTGAGTGCATCTTTGCATGAAATGTTCCCTTCAGTCAGTCAGTCAGTTCTCTAATTTTCTTGAAGAGATCTCTAGTCTTTTCCATTCTATTGTTTTCCTCCATCTCTTTGCGTTGATCACTGAGGAAGGCTTTCTTATCTCTCCTTGCTCTTCTTTGGAACTCTTCATTCAGATGGGTATATCTTCCCTTTTCTCCTTTGCCTTTTGCTTCTCTTCTTTTCTCAGTTATTTGTAAGGCCTCCTCAGACAACTATTTTGCCTTTTTGCATTTCTTTTTCTTGGGGATAGTCTTGATCACTGCCTCCTGTACAATGTCACGAACCTCTGTCCATAGTTCTTCAGTCACTCTATCAGATCTAATCTCTTGAATCTATTTGTTACTTCCACTGTATAATCATAAGAGATTTGATTTAGGTCATATCTGAATGGTTCAGTGGTTTTCCCTACTTTCTTCAATTTAAGCCTGCATAATCCTACATGCAGGGCAACAAAGGAGACACAGATATAAAACAGACTTTTGGACTTGGCGGGAAAAGGTGAGAGTGGGATTATTTGAGAGAATAGTATTGAAACATGTACATAATCATATGTAAGATAGATGGCCAATCCAAGTTCAATGCATGAAGTAGGGCACTCAAATCTCATGCTCTGACAAACCAGAGGGATGGGGTTGGGAGGGACATGGGGGCAGATTCAGGATTGGGGGACACATGTATATCTGTGGCCAATTCATGTTGATGTATGACAAAAACCATCACAATATTGTAAAGTAATTATTTTCCAATTAAAATAAATTATATTTTAATTATAAATTAATATGTATTTTTGATCATGTTTGTTTTATGACTACTTTCATAAGAAAAACATGATCAAAAATGTATATGCAGTGAATTGCATTGAATAATTTGTGGCAAATAAAAAAAAGAAAAAAAAAACCACAGTGAGAAAATGGGGAGTAGACTCCTATCATCACCTGGTCTTCCTATGCCTCCTTAATAAAGGTCCAGGAAGTGTTCTGTGTCCTCCAATGTAAACGCCAACTTAGTTCCATTGGCCGGGGGTGGGGGGGGGGTGGCCACTGTGTGAAACATCCCAGTATTGTAGTATTAACACAAGGTGAAGAAGTTCTACTACCCTCTGTGCGTCATTTGCTGAGGAATACTTGCAGTGACGGATTTCCACAGACTTATCTACATTTGGAAGCAAAATATTCCTGCAGCCGAAACAACCCCACAGTAAAATAGTTATACATCCTTGCTGAAAGAAGCCAGTTACGGGAAAGTTAAATGCCAATGAGAGAGATGGGATTTCACACTCAAATCTCAAACTTCTTAACCCTCATTAATATATTCAATTTCATTTGTCTGAGAACTATATTCACTGTCAATATTCACTCACGTTCCTCCTGATCCAGCTTAAATTCCATTGTCCATTGTTGGTTTTTATATCCCTTCAACATTTCTCCCTTATTTTTTCTTCACATTTATTTCTTCAGATCACACTCTGGTTAAATACAGCTCTTTACACACTCCATACTAGCACTTATACACTTAATGATTGAAAAAAACACACAGATGGTGATTTTTTTCCTTCATATTCACTACCATTAAAGTGTGACTTCCATGCTACCTGGAAATTATACTATATTCCCAAATGTATGCTGTGTTACTGTCTTTTATATGACTGTTTCATACTGAATTCTCTCTTCTTAATGTTCTCAAATCACCTTCCTCATTTTTATTCTGAGCTGTTGACCTTAAATCTTAATTCTCTGAGAAGTGTGTGAAGTTCTTTGAGAACAGAATTTCAAACAGATTTCCCCTTATCCACCATTTGCATTTGTGCCTATGCTTTTTAAGTATATATTTGTAATATATATATACAGTCCATAGAATTCTCCAGGCCAGAATACTGGACTGGGTAGCCTTTCCCTTCTCCAGGGCATCTTCCCAACCCAGGGATTGAACCCAGGTCTTCTGTGTTGCATAAGGATTCTTTACCAGCTGAGCTACCAGGGAATCCAAATGCATTTTAACTATATATTTTTAATATAGGTGTCCATGCTTTTCCCAGAGGCACAAAGCCTATACTTTTACCCTAGATCCAGTTCTGATCTGAAGAACAATGACCTCACTTTAGTAATACTCTTTTCTTTTTCATGACTCATATTTTCCCCCTTTAATTAAAAATCCTATCAGGATAGAAGTATTATGTTTTCTTTTCTTCCTTTTCATCCACTCACCTTACTTTACCTAGCACCTATAGTCATAATTCTCAGTAACAAAAATTAATTTCTGCTGCTCAAAAAATTTCTGTCAGAAAATTCAAAGAAAAAGTTTATTTTGACCCCATTATTTTATAACTCTTACCCTTAAGCAAAAGTTGACCCAATCATACTGAAATTTAATACCTTTTCATCTTCTTATTTTCTATTCCTAGTTAAGATATGTCTATCTTTATTTTGATTTTCTTAGCATCTTTACCATCTTTTGTCTTCTTAGTTTCTCCTTTACTACCCTATAGCGTATTCTCAACACATTTTCCAGTCTTTTCAAACCCATGTAAATCAATAATGTCACTCTTTTGTTCATTGTCATATAAATCATCAAGATTAAATGCCAAAATCCTACATTCTTCCATAAAATCCTAGATAATTTATTTTCACCCTCCAAACTCCCATCCTTGTGCCATTTCAAATGTTATGTATATAGTCTCTAATTGCCCAGTACAGTTCAGTTGCTCAGTCATGTCCAACTCTTTGCGACCCCATGAATCGCAGCACGCCAGGCCTCCCTGTCCAGCACCAACCCCCGGATTCACCCCCATCGAGTCCGTGATGCCATTCAGCCATCTCATCCTCTGTAATCCCCTTCTTCTCCTGCCCCCAATCCCTCCCAGCATCAAAGTTTTTTCTAATGAGTCAGCTCTTCGCATGAGGTGGCCAAAGTACTGGAGTTTCAGCTTTAGCATCATTCCTTCCAAAGAAATCCCAGGGCTGATCTCCTTCAGAATGGACTAGCTGGATCTCCTTGCAGTCCAAGGGACTCTCAATTGCTCACCTATGTACTATCTATAATGTAACTAGATTTTAAATGCTTCAGTTAAAGCGTCTGCCTGCAATGTGGGAGACCAGGGTTCGATCCCTGGGTTGGGAAGATCCCCTGGAGAAGCAAATGGCAACCCACTCCAGTATTCTTGCCTGGAGAATCCCATGGATGGAAGAGCTTGGTGGGCTACAGTCCACGGATCGCAAAGAGTCAGACACGTCTGAGCGACTTCACTTTCTATGGGAATTATTGCTTCAAAAATTTTTCCAACTCACTTCAAAGTGTTTTTTTTTTTTTTTTTTTAAATCTTTACTTTCTGTCTTTTTCTTTTAGGCCAATTATGTAAGGAACCTTCTTTTCAAATGCCAATTTTCTGCTAATCAGGTAAGAGAACTTTAACGGAATGAATACACTGCATTGTAATTGAAAGTGAAAGTGAAGTCGCTCAGTCGCGTCCGACTCTGCGACTCCTGGACTGTAGCCCACCAAGCTCTTCCGTCCATGGGATTCTCCAGACAAGAATACTGGAGTGGGTTGCCATTTCCCTCTCCAGGAGATCTTTCCTACCCAGGGATGGAACCCAGGTCTCCCACATTGCAGGCAGACGCTTTAACCTCTGCACCACCAGGGAAGCCCTTGGTTAGCCTTTTAAAGAAATGTGCATGAATAATTAGTTCTGGCTTTTGAATACACTATTCCTTTACAAAGAATCCCTCTTATAATAATGCTGTTGCACAGCAATTTTAAAATTTGTATTTCATTTAATGATTATTTCAATTTTTCTCTTTCATTGATACAAACTTACTACATAAGAATCTACTCAAGATTTGTTCAGTTGATTGTAAGCAAGAATGTGAAGTTGGGCTACACTGAAATAAAGTATTTTGGGAGAGGATGTTGTCTACTAGGATTGAATTTAAACACATTTACATGAGTGTAAATGGCATAAACTACTGGAACATATGATCAATAAGTTTTTTTTTTTTTTCCCATTGGAGGTTTTGTTTTCCTGAAATTATGAATTGCAACTCTTTCTGTTATTTAAGGAAATAGCTAATTTTGAGGGTCAAGCCTGAGCCAGGAAAATGATGGTATGTACCAGTTAAAGTAGGTTAGACTATGATGTGCTAAAAGAAAGCAATGTCAAATATTTAGTAGTTTATAGATGCAAATATTGACTCCTGCTTGTAGTTCATGACCACTTCAACTTGGTTTTGGCTTTATTTTATATTTATCCTTTAGGAAGAGCATCTCAGTAGGATATTGTTGGTTGTAGATATGGAGAAGAAAAAAATACTGAACCATAAGATGCCTTCTTCAGTCCTCTTCCTGGAAGGTCCACATACTAACCCTGCTCATATTTCATGGGCCAAGACATTTCACATATCTATGACTTTGCTCAACACAGTTGAGAGGTGTAATATTGTATTTTCTATTAATATACTAATCCCATTATTGCTTTAGCTAAAATAGTGTATGTTTATTTTTAATTAAAAAAAAAACTTGCTAATTTTGGTTCTTTGACCTTCCAGAGAACATAAACAACTTGAGAGAAACTCTAAAAATTACATGTTCTTTGTTACATGTTTTCTTGTGGGATTTCCCTTGCTTTTCTATTTCTTTAGTACCCAAACCTAACATAATTGTGCCTATGATCTACATGGAGATTTTTCAGCTCCTCTCCTGGATGACTCAGGTTAATTTTTATACAGATCTTAAGTATTTATTTCATAAAGAAAATTTTTTACATTAAATACTGTTATCAGTTACCCTAGCTTTATGTATCCTTTTGAAACTAATAAAATGTATTGTATGTTAATAAACTATATGATTATTCAACTGATATGAATTAATTGACCTCATGGTTAATTCCGTGAAATTAGAGTCTGTCTGTGTTTTTGACCATTCCCTCTGTACTTGGCAAGTGGTATTTAAAAAAAAAAAAACTTAGCTAAATACATTGGTATTTGAAACATATCACTGCAAAATATTTAATACTGGTCATTTACTATTGTTAGTCATTTATTTGTTATCTCTGAAGTTCTTCCTCGTGTAAATATCTTTGTCATATCTATACCACACACTACTGTGATATTTGATTTGCTAATGGACTTTCTATCACTTTAGGCCTATAAAACCTAGACATAAGAATTCATACTATTGAAATAAATGCAGGGTCAGTGCTCACTCTATAGTGAGCTATTATTTATTTATTTATTTATTTTTTGGTTGGAGGAAACAAAGTTGCTTGAATGATGTATATGTTGGCATTGAAGGAGTTTTGATTTCTTCTGTTTGTTTGTGTTTTTTATGCTATCTCCCCTTTCAGTTTTATTGAGATTTAATTGACATACAGCACTATGTCAGCTGAAGGTGTGCAGCATGATGATCTGACTTACATCAGTCATGAAATGAATATCATGGTAAGTTTAGTGAACATCCATCATCTCATATATATGCAAAATTAAAGAAATAGAAAAAATTTTTTCTTGTGTTGAGAACATTTAAAATTTATACTCTTTCCAGTTTTTTAAGGAATCTCCACACTGTTCTCCATAGTGGCTGTACTAGTTTGCATTCCCACCAACAGTGTAAGAGGGTTCCCTTCTCTCCACACCCTCTCCAGCATTTATTGCTTGTAGACTTTTGGATCGCAGCCATTCTGACTGGTGTGAAATGGTACCTCATTGTGGTTTTGATTTGCATTTCTCTGATGATGAGTGATGTTGAGCATCTTTTCATGTGTTTGTTAGCCATCTGTATGTCTTCTGTGGAGAAATGTCTATTTAGTTCTTTGGCCCAGTTTTTGATTGGGTAGTTTATTTTTCTGGAATTGAGCTGCAGGAGATGACCCAGAGGGATGGTATGGGGAAGGAGGTGGGAGGGGGGTTCAGGATTGGGAACACGTGTATACCCGTGGCGGATTCATGTTGATGTATGGCAAAAGCAATACAATATTGTAAAGTAAAAAAAAAAATTATACTCTTAAGAAGTTTCATAAATAACATACAACAGTATTAATTATATTTACATGCTGTATAATATATCCCAGTACTTATTTATACTATAACTCTAAGTTTACAACTTTCAGCTGTTTTCATCCGATTTCCCCTTCCTACCTCTGGTAACTACTATTCTGATTTATCTATAACCTTGTTTGCTTGTTTTTGAAGTGTACAACACTTAAGTGTACAACACTTAGCCTACAACATTATGGTAAGTTCCTGTTACAGGACATGATTTGGTATTTCTGTAAATTTCAAAATGATCTTTATAATAAGTCTAGTTAAAATATGCCACTATATAAAAATATTACATTATTGTTGACTATTTTCCCCACACTAAGCACTTCACTTATTTTGCAACTGGAAGTTTATATCTCTTAATCTCCCTAACCTGTTTTTTTCTTCCTCTAGCTCCTCACTGGCAATAATCTGTTTGTTCTCTGTATCTGTGGCTCTGCTTCTGTTTATTGTATTTGTTTACTTGTATTTCCACCTATAGCGAAATAATGAAGTATTTGTCTTTCTATATCTGACTTATTTCACTTAGCATAATACACTTTAAGTTCATCCATGTTGTTACAAATGACAAGATTTTATTCTTTTTTATGGTTGAATAACATCTCTAAATCTGAGATATATCTCACCTCTTCTTTATCTGTTTTTCTGTTGGTTACCACTGTTTGGGTTGTTTCCATATCTTGGCCATTCTAAATGCTTCATACTACTTCAATGAACACAGAGAATGCATATATCTTCTTGAATTGGTGTTTTGGTTTTCTTAGAATCCCAGGGGTGGAATTGGTGGATCATATGATAGTTCTACTTTTAATTTTTTGAGAAATTTCCATACTGTTTTTCATAATGACTATACCAAATTTATACTCCCATCAACAGTGGATGAGTTTACTTTTTCCCACAACTTCCTCAACACTTGTTATTTATTGTTTTTTGATAAAAGCCATTCTGACAGGTGTGAAATGCTATCTCACTGACAGTTTGATTTGCATTTCCTGAAGATCAGTGATGTTGAGAATCTTTTTGTATGCCTATTGGCCATCTGCATATCTTCTTTGAAAAAATAATGTCTCTTCAGTGCCTCTGCCCATTTTTGTTTGTTTAATGCTGAATTGTATGAGTTCTTTGTATATTTTGCACATTATTCTTGATCAGATCTATCATTTGCAAATGTCTTCAGCCATTAGGGCTTCCCTGCCAGCTCAGATGGTAAAAAATCTTCCTGCAATTCAGGAGACCTAGGTCCCATCCTTGGGTCAGGAAGATCACTTGGAGATAGAAATGACTAACCACTCCAGTATTCTTGCCTAGAGAGTTCCATGGACAGAGGAGCCTGGTGGGTTATAGCCCATGGAGTCGCAAAGAGTCAGATAGTACTGAGCAACTAACACTTTCACTTTTCAGTCATTCATTAAGTGAAAATGAAAGTTACTCAGTTGTGTCCGTCTCTTTGTGAGCCTGTAGACTACACAGTCCATGGAATTCTCCAGGCCAGAATACTGGAGTGAGTAGCCTTTCCCTTCTCCAGGGGATCTTCCCAACCCAGGGATTGAACCCAGGTCTCCTGTATTGCAGGCGAATTCTTTACCAACTGAGCCACAAGGGAAGCCAGGTGGCCTCTTATTTTGCTGGTAGTTTTCTTCAGTATGCAAAAGCCTTCTCGTTTGCTGTAGTCCTACTTGCTTATTTTTGCTTTTGTTTCCCTTGCCTGAGACACTAAAAAAAAAAAAAAAAGTGTTACTAAGACAGATGCCTATGTTTTCTTCTAGAAATTGTATTTCAGGTCTTACATTTACATCTTTAATCTACTTTGAATTTATTTTGTATATGGCATGAGAAAGTAGATCAGTTTGATTCTTTTGCACGTAGCTGTCCAGTTTTCCCAATAGAATTTAATAAAGAGGCTGTCCTTTCTGCATTGTGTATTTTTGCATTCTTCTTTGTAAAAGAAATGCTCTATATGATATTTTTATTTAGAATATTCACAAAAATTATGCCTATGATGTGTACATAGTTATTCTGTAAAGACACATTAATTCTGTATTAAAAAAAAAACAATATTCTAAATGTCTTTCATCAACTGAAAGAAAATAATCAAATATCACAGACCTTGACAAAATAAGTAACTCCTTTTTAAAATCTTGACTCAATATTATTTTTAATTTTTTGAAATGTATTTTTCTTGATCTGGAGTTTATTGTTCTTCCTTCCAAACGTTGATTTTTCTTATGTTTTATTATTTTTATTTATCTAATTAAAAATCAATTTTTAATTAAAAAATTTATTGGAGAGTAATAGAAGTTCTGATTATTTTTTATTAAGCATTAAAAATATAAGCCCAGATACATAAGTTTAATTATATATGTGCTGTCCATTGGAATTGTGTTGTACCTATTTAGGTCAATTGGATGGTATAAATTTTTTTCCCAGAAGAAGCATTCTCAGGACCATAAATCTCCATTGAATCTCTCTAACTTTAATTAGTGGGTTGAGATCACAGTCCCAGTGGTATTGCCAGTATAAACAAGCCATACCCTAAATTTAGGCACTTTATCCCTAAGGGGAGAATCTGTTCTCTTCCATTTCCTGTCAGACTTGTTTTAGATTCAAAGTAGAACTTCTTGTTACTCTGTGGTTTTAATCTCCTGACTCCCAAATAGGCAATGATTCACAGAAAGCAGGTCAAGGATCCAAACTCTTGCATCTGCTATCTTTTATTTCTTAGTTGGTACTTTTTCATTACTTTCCCTATCAAATTGTTTTTTTTCTGTCTTCATTATGCAAGATTTATAATTAGATTCACACAAAAATTCTAACCGAAGGGACCATCCCATCCAAGAAGAAGCTGGGATCATCCACAATATCAGGTATTGCAAAATATTCCATATGAATTAAAATTATTTAAAGGGAAAAAAATCATAGGGTATTGTGCACATCATTTTAAAATGGTGTTAGAAAGAAAATGCTGGACTGAGATCCAGAAGTAAACTTGCTAATTGATTGCAGCTAGGAATTACAGTAAAATTTAAAGATGTTTGTAAACTTGACCTGTCTCCAATGCAAGTCAATCTATGTTCACGGCCATATAGACTATGAAGCACTGAGTATAATTTTTCTTTTCCAAATTTCATCCAAATGGTGTTTCAAGGTAGAACTAGATCAAATAGATTGGACCACAATGATTCTTTTATTTTGAAAAGTATAATTTGGTAAAAATAGCAGAAGTTGGTAGGGTGGTGGTGGTGGTTTCAAGTCATGCCCGATTCTTGCAACCCCATGGACTGTAGCCTGCCAGGCTCCTCTGTCCATGGGATTCTCCAGGCAAGAATACTGGAGTGGGTTGCCATTTCCTACTCCAGAAATTGGTGTGATTTAAAGCCAATTGATTGATTTTCCTGGATATGAATATTGTTTAAAAGCCAGAGAGGGAAACACAATACCAGAACCACTTTTTTTGTGTGTTCAATCTCAATATACAAGAAAAAAGGACTCGACAGCATATAGGTGGTTATTTGCTGCAGCAGTTTTTAAAGTATAAAGATATTTTTACCATATCTGTTTCCATATCTAAATTTTAACATCACAGAGTCTCCAGGCCTGAACTCAGTACCTAGCACATTATAAATTTTTGGGTATTGTAGATCACACATGAAAATTAAGTGTTATGATAACATGAGATGCTAAGGGATGGCAGAGAAAACTACTTGGGGAAACAAAAAATTGGTTATTTTTCTGAGTTTGCTTGTTATGTTCACCTCTTCAGATGACAGGCTTAATGTGTAAAGTTAACAAAATGAAGTCTTCAGTGTACCTGGGGACCTTAAGATTCATGAGTAAAGACCTATGGCATCCAAGAATTTTTCCCTCCACCCTTAGTGCTTGATAACCACTTGTCTAGGCTTTGCATTGAGCTTTAGGTAGAGCACCAAGTTTAAGGAACAATCAGTTCTTGAATGGTGGGAAGAGATGGCGGCTTGAAATGCTTGGAAATAGACTATTGCTATTTTAAGTGTAGTTATTAAAATTTGTTCTGAGGAAATGACATGGGTTTTATATCATACAAAATATAAAAAAGTTATAAGTCAGAATGATTATTTTTAGGAATTCTCTTCAAATCAAAGTTGATTATATACTTATCTTAAATACAAACAGAGGGAAATGCAGCCATGAAGTAAAGCAATACTTCCCTTACCTGAGCAAAGACACAGACAGAAGACAGGACTGACATAAAAACAAATATTCATGTGTTCAAATGACATTCTATAGGACTTCAAGCAAGCTACATTTTAGTGTTTATGATTTCATAAAACTAGGACTGGCAAAAATACATTTATAATTTGAGTCTTCAACTTTTTTCTTAGAATTAGGAAACATTGTGTGTATGTCTATTTGTGTGGGTGTGTACATCTGTTGTGTGTGCCTGTGTGTAAGAGAGAGAGAGCGAGAGAGAGATAGAGAAAGGGAGATGGAGAAATTAGGCCCATTTGATCTGAATTATATAGTTCAGTTCCAACATTTTCTTATTGATTTTCCCTCTGGATGATCCTTCCATTATTGAAAATGAGGTATTGATCTCATAGTATTATTGTGTTGGTGTTTATTATTGTCTTTAATCTGTTAATATTTGCTTAATATATTTAGCTGCTCCAGTGTTGGATAATATATATTTACAATATGATGGTCAATTCATCCTCTTGATTAGCTGTCACTCTTTATCATACAATGCCTTTTTTGTCTCTTATGAGTTATTGCAATGTGTTTATTTTACCTGATATAAGTAAAGCCACCTCTGCTGTCTTTTGGTTATCATTTGCATGGAATATCTTTTTCTATCCCTTCACTCTCAGCTTATACTTATCTTTAAAGCTAAATGTGTCTCTTTAGTTTCATTCAGTTTAATGTGAAAGGATTTTTAATTCTCTTTCATTTCTAAAGGACAGTTTGTCTGATATTCTTGGTTGGTGTTTGTTCTCTGTCAGTACTTTGAATATATCATCTGATTCTCTCCTGGCCTGCAAGGTCCCTGCTGAGAAATCTACAAAAAGGCTTATGGGGGATTCCCTTCTATGTGATGATTCTTTTTCTTGTGGCTCTCAAAATTTTATCTTTTGTTGTAATTTCAAATTTTGATTATATTATGTTTCAGAGAAGTCCACTTCAGATTGAGTCTGGGAATTTTTGGTATTTTTGTACCTGGATGCCCGTATGCCTCTTCAAAACTGAAAGTTTTCAGTCATTATTTCTTTCAATAGACTCTATTATCCTTCCGAGACTCCTAAAGTGTTTATATTGTATACCTACGTAATGTCTCATAAGTCTTGTAAGATCTTTGTCACATTTTTTTCTTTCTTTCTTTTTCGTTTTTGCTCTTCTGAATGAGTAATTTCAAATGGATTGTTCAAGTTGATGGAAGAATTCTTCCTCTTGATCAAGTCTGCTGTTACTGAATGTTTTAGACAAGCATTGTATTCTTCAGCTGTAAGATTTCTTTTTGTTTTTGTTTATAGTTGCTTTTCCTTTGTTGAAGAGATCTCATTTTGCTCATGTGTTACTTTTTCTTTTAAATTTTATGTAGTTGTATATTTTCCCTATAATTCACTAAACATTTAAAATAATTATTCTGGATTCTCTGTCAGTCACTTCACAGGTCTCCCTTTCTCTGGGTTTGGTCATTAGAGTTTTATTGGCTTTCACTGGCAGTGCCATCATTCCTATTGTCTTCATGATGCTTGGAACTGTATGTTGGTGTCTGTATATTTGAGCATCTCTTCCACTCTTTACAAGCTCATTTTGGCAAAGACCAAAAGACCTTTACCAATTATCCCAAACTGGTGTTCCAGCTAAGCTGGCTTGTAATATACATGGGGATGTGAGGCATTCTGCCAAAGTCTCTGATGAAGTGGGGTGAATGCCTGGACTTTGAGTTCAGCTAGGACCTCTGCCTGAGTTTTAATTGAGAAGACCTAATGGCTGGCCTCTGTGATCTGATGGTTCCACTGACTGAGCTCCTTTATCAAGTAGGGCCTCTGGCTGGGCTTTCTGGAACGGTAACACCACTGACTATTCTCTATAGTCTAGTGGGTTCTCTGGCTGGGCCCTGCGATAGGGAATAACAGCTAACTGGACTCTGTATTCAAGCAGGGCCACTTGCTAGGCAACATGATCAGGCAGGAATGCATGGTGTGATTCCTGACCAGGCATTGTCACAGGCTAGATTCTGCAAATAGATGAGACTGCAGGCTGAGCTCTTTGAATAGGCAATACTGCTGGCTGAATTATGTGATCATGCAGAGTTACCACTGCAATCGCCTCTTATCAGATGGTGCCACAGGCTATACTCTAAGTCCGGGTGATGATACTGATTGGGCTCTATTTTCAGAAGGGCTGTACTCTGGGTTTGAACAGAGGTATAGACTGGGCTCTGTGATCAGATAGGTCCAGTGGCTGTGCTTCGTTGTCTGGGGTCACTGGAGTCCCAGGTAGGATGATACCTCTGACTATACCACACATTTGGATGGGGCTGCAGGTTGAGATATGCATTTAAATAGGGTTGCAACTCTAAAGAAAGCTGCTCTGCCGTTAGGTGGAGTTGTAGGCTTGTCTCCATCAATGGACTGAACTACCATTTAGGAACCTTAGCCCAGCAGAACTGCTGACTGTGCATACTAGTCATATGGGGCTGCAGTTTGTCTTCACAAATGGATGAAGCTGCTGGTTTGGCTTTCTGGTAAGGGAGAAAGAAGGTTGCTGTTGTTCAGTCACTCAGTGGTGTCCAACTCTGTAACCCCATGGACTGCAGCACACCAGGCTTCCCTGTCCTTCACTATCTCTCTAAATTTTCTCAAACTTATGTCCATTGAGTCAGTGATGCTATCCAACCATCTCATCCTCTGTCATCTTCTTCTCCTGTCCTCAATCTTTCTCAGCATCAGGATCTTTTCCGGTGAGTCAGCATTTCACATCAGGTGGTCAAAGTATTGGAGCTTCAGCTTCAGCATCAGTCCTCCCAATGAATATTCAGGGTTTACTTCCTTTAGGATGGACTGGTTGGATCTCTTTGCAGTCCCAGGGACTCTCAAGAGTCTTTTCCAGCATCACAGTTTGAAAATATCAATTTTTCAGCACTCAGCCTCCTTAATGGTCCAACTCTCACATCCATACATGACTATTAGAAAAACTGTAGCTTTGACTAGATGGATCTTTATTGGCAAAGTAATGTCTCTGCTTTTTAATTACATAGTCTAGGTTTATCATGACTTTTCTTTCAAGGAGCAAGTGTCTTTAAATTTCGTGGCTAAAGTCACCATCCACAGTGATTTTGGAGCCCAAGAAAATAAAGTCTTTCACTGTTTCCATTGTTTCCTCATCTATTTGCCATGAAGTGATGGGACCCGATGCCATGATCTTTGTTTTTTGAGTATTGAGTTTAAACCAACTTTTTCATTCTCTTCTTTTACTTTCATCAGGAAGCTCTTTAGTTCCTCTTTGCTTTCTGCCATTAGAGTTGTATCATCTGCATATCTGAGGTTATTGATATTTTTCCCACCAGTCTTGACTCCAGCTTGTGCTCCATCTAGCCCGGCATTTTGTATGATGTACTCTGCATACAAGTTGAATAAGCAGGGTGACAATATACAGACTTGACATACTCCTTTCCCAATTTTGAACCAGTCTGTTTTTCCATGTCTGGTTCTAACTGTTGCTTCATGACCTGCATACAGGTTTCTCAGGAGACAGGTTAAGTGGTCTGGAATTCCCATCTTTTTAAGAATTCTCCACAGTTTGCTGTGATCCACACAGTCAAAGTCTTTAGCATAGTTAGGAAGCAGAAGTAGACTTTTTTCTGGAATTCCTCAACTTTTTCTATGATCCAACAGATGTTGGCAATTTGATCTCTGGTTCCTCTGCCTTTTCAAAATCCAGCTTGTACATTTGGAAGTTCTTTGTTCATGTGCTGTTGAAGCCTAGCTTGAAAGATTTTGAGCATTACCTTGCTAGCATATGAAATGAACATAATTGTGGTTTGAAAAATTTAGTTTGAAAATGTAGTTTGAACACTCTTTGGCAATTCCCTTCTTTGAGATTGGAATGAAAAACTGATCTTTTCTAGCCCTGTGGCCACTGTTTTTTCAAACTTACTTCCCTGGTGGCTCAGACAGTAAAGCGTCTGTCTACGGTGCAGGACACCTGGGTTCAATTCCTGGGTTGGGAAGATCCCCTGGAGAAGGAAATGGCAATCCACTCCGGTACTATTGCCTGGAAAATGCCATGGACAGAGGAGCCTGGTAGGCTACAGTCCATGGGGTTGCAAAGAGTCGGACACGACTTCACTTTTACTTTCACTTACATCACATTATTTTGCATCACTATCAGATTGATTTCATGGGGTTGCGGCCATTGAGAATCCTCTCCTGGTTTCTGTTCCTTTGTTGTGTGAATACCTACATTCTTCTCTAAACTGCACTTCTTATCATTTTCTCATCCTTTGCCATGACTGGGATAATAATTCCCTTAGTTTAGATAATGCTACTTTGATAGTCTACCAGTCCCTTGCCAGAGTTTCCTCTACACATTTTCCCTGATTGCCCCCTGCCTCCTTGTCCATTAGACGTGTGCACAACTGTTCACAAAATAGTAAGAACTTCATTTAAAGGGAAATTATTTTTGATATTTTGGAGGTGTTGCCCACATCAGTGACATTGAATAACCTCTTCTTCCCTTCAAGGCCTACTGGTCCCATTCTTGGATTTCTGCAACAATTCTGATGAATGTCAGTAACTTTTTTCTTTATTACATTTAATTTGGTGAGATTTTGTTTGTTTTGTTCCTGATGATAATGAAGTTACAATGTTAGCCATTGTTCGAAATGTTTATTATATATTTTCAAAATAGCAGTAGAAATATTAAAATTAGAAGATTATTTAAAGTGTTTACCAGCACCTAGAACTTTCTTTTTTATATTTGAATTTTTTTACTTTGTTCCCCTCTGTAAAGAAGGAGGTGACTGGGGGAAGAGTGCAAAAGATTTTCACTTTGGGAACTCTGGCAGAGGTGCAGGTTTGAGATGGTAGTGATTGGAAGGGAAGTGGTGGGGAAGATCATAAAGGGACTTTGGCATGCACGCGCAGACACACACACACACACACACACACACTGTCTTGATTTTCATATACATTTTCCTGGTGGCTCAAATGGTAAAGAATCTGCCTGCAATGCAGCAGACGTGAGTTGGAACCCTGGGTCGGGAAGTTCCCTTGAGAAGGAAAGGGCTACCCACTCCAGTATTCCTGCCTGGAGAATTCCATGGACAGAGAAGCCTGAGGGGCCACAGTCCATGGGGTTGCAAAGACTCAGACATGACTGAGTGATTAACAAATTCTTTTTTTTTGTTTTGATTTTTTTCCAGTATCTTTATTTTTTATTTATTTATTTTCTCAATGTTA
>SJYQ01004356.1:300214-315260 GCA_006410935.1 Redunca redunca | reverse complement strand
GAACATAAGCAAAATGAAATGGGATTATTGAATATGAAATAGAAAATGTGAAACAAACAAAATAAAAGTAAAAGATCATCATATAGTGCAGTTGTTTTTAAACATGAATACTCATTAGAAAAATATCTGGAAGTCTGGAGAAAGAAGGTAATACTTGAGCATTTGTATTTTTCAAAAAATTCCAAGAGAATTCTGATATGCATCTGGACTTTAAAAAGTGATTACAGGTTTTTCTATGAAATGGTAGTTTTGATGATATAGAGTTCTATTATTTTTTTATTGACCAGCCTGGCATGCTACAGTCCACGCAGTCACAAAGAGTCAGACACAACTGAGCAACTGAACTGAAATGAATCATGATACAACACTGTTAAGTGAGTAACACTTACACAATCACAATAGTAATATATGTTTATCAGTTCTCACAATCAATAGCCAGATAAAACATAAAAGATAATTACAGTTGTAAGCCATAATGGGAACACAATTCAGTTCAGTTCAGTTCAGTTCAGTTGGTCCGTCGTGTCTGACTCTTTGTGGCCCCACGGACTGCAGCACGCCAGGCTTCCCTATCCATCACTGATTCCTGGAGCTTGCTCAAACTTGTGTCCATTGAGTTGGTGATGCCATCCAACCATCTCATCTCTATAGTCCTCTTCTCCTCCTGCCTTCAATCTTTTCCAGCATCAGGGTCTTTTCCAATGAGTCATTTCTTCATATCAGGTGACCAAAGTATTGGAGCTTCAGCTTCAGCATCAGTCCTTCCAATGAATATTCATGACTGATTTCCTTTAGGATGGACTGGTTGGATCTCCTTGCAGTCCAAGGGACTCTCAAGAGTCTTCCCCAACAACACAGTTCAAAAGCATCAATAGTCCAACTCTCACATCCATACATGACTACTGGAAAAACCACAGCTTTGACTAGACAGATCTTTGTTGGTAAAGTAATGTCTCTGCTTTTTAATATGCTGTCTAGATTGATCATAGCTTTTCTTCCAAGAAGCAAGCATCTTTTTAATTTTATGGTGGCAGTCACCATCCACAATGATTTTGGAGCCCAAGAAAAGAAAGTCTGTCACTGTTTCCATTGTTTCTCCATCTATTTGCCATGTAGTGATGGGACCAGATGCCATGATCTTAGTTTTTTGAATGTTGGGTTTTAAGTGAGCTTTTTCACTCTCTTGGCCACCTGATGTGAAGAGCTGACTCATTGGAAAAGACCCTGATGCTGGGAAAGATTGAGGGCAGGAGGAAAAGGGGACGACAGAGGATGAGATGATTGGATGGCATCACCGACTCGATGGACATGGGTTTGGGTGGACTCCGGGAGTTGGTGATGGACAGGGAAGCCTGGTGTACTGCGATTCATGGGGTCGCAAAGAGTCAGACATGACTGAGCGACTGAACTGAACTTTCACTCTCTGCTTTCACTTTCATCAAGAGGCTCTTTAGTTTCTTTTCTCTTATAAGGGTGGTGTCATCTGCATATCCGAGGTTATTGATATTTCTCCAAGCAATCTTGATTCAAGCTTATACTTCATCCAGCCAGCATTTCACATGATGTACTCTGTATATAAGTTAAATGATCAGGGTGACTATATACAGCCTTGATGTACTCCTTTCCCAATTTGGAACCAGTCCATCGCCAAGCCTTCCCTCGCGATGGTTCAAGAGGACTGAAGCGGCCTGCTCCAGCCTGCCCACCTGTCACAGATAACCATCACAGGGCTGGAGCCAAGGGTGCAACTGGTTGTGGCAGATAGGTCCGAGAATTTCTTGGTTGACACAGGGGCTACCTACTCTGTCTTGATATCCTATTCCAGAGACTTCTCCCAAACCTGTACCATTTTGGGTGCTACAGGAAAAGCAACTACTAAAAGATTCACCCGAGCACTTCTTTGTTGCTGGGATGGACAAATATTTTCCTACCAGTTCCTGGTGGTCCCTGAGTGCCCTACTCCCTTATTGGGAAGAGATATACTCACTAAACTGGGGACCACCCTTGGGATGGGAAGATTTTCAGCGCCTAGAGCCCTGCAGCTCCTGGTTACTACTGAAGAACCCATTACACCTTCAATAGAGAGGGACCAAAAACTGTGGAAGGACAAAATTAACCCCTAGGTGTGGGACCAGGTGGAGAAGGCAATGGCACCCCACTCCAGTACTCTTGCCTGGAAAATCCCATGGATGGAGGAGCCTGGAAGGCTGCAGTCCATGGGGTCGCTGAGAGTCAGACATGACTGAATGACTTCACTTTGACTTTTCACTTTCATGCATTGGAGAAGGAAACAGCAACCCACTCCAGTGTTCTTGCCTGGAGAATCCCAGGGATGGGGGAGCCTGGTGGGCTGCCGTCTCTGGGGTCGCACAGAGTTGGACATGACTGAAGTGACTTAGCATGATTAACTTAACAATGTAAAATAATTGCATACAACTTGGGAGGGTCAGAGTTGTGTGGTACATGGAAGTACATATATGCACATGTATTCCACCCAGGAAGTCTATGTCTTTTGGTTGGTGCATTTAATCCATTTACATTTAAGATAATTATTGCTATTCATGATCCTATCTCCATTTTCTCATTTTTTGGAGTTTTATTTTCTGTAGGTCTTTTCCTACCCTTGTGTTTCCTGCCTAGAGACATTCTTTTAGCTTCTGTTGTAAAGCTGGTTTGGTGGTGCTGAATTCTGTTAATCTTTGCTTGTCTGGAAAGCTTTTTATTTATCTATCACATCTGAAGGAGAGTCTTGCTGGGACGAGTATTCTTGGTTGGAGGGTCTTCCCTTTCAACGCTTTAAATATAACATGCCATTCGCTTCTGGCTTGTAGTTTCTGTTGAGAAATCAGCTGATAGCCTGTTGGAAGTTCCCTCTTATGTTGTCACTTTTCCCTTGTTGCTTTTAATATTTTATCTCTGTGTCTAATTTTTTTCAGTTTGATTACTATGTGTCTCAGTGTGCTCCTCTTTGGGTTTATCCTTTCTGGGACTCTCTGTGCTGTCTGGACTCGGTTAACTATTTCCTTTCCCACGTTTGGGAAGTTTTCAAGCTATTCTTTTCAAATATTTTCTCAGGTCCTTTCTTTCTCTGTTATGTGAATATTGATGTGTTTAATGTTTTCCAAGCGGTCTGTTAGGCTGTCTTCATTTCTTTTCATTCTGTTTTGAATGTTCTGCTCTGTGGCGGTGAGTTCCGCCACTCTGTCCTCCAAGCCGTTTATCTGTTCTGCCTGTTATTCTGCTGTTGATCCCTCCCAGTGTATTATTAACCTCTGTTTGTTTTTCAGTTCTTTTTGGTCTTTGGTAAACATTTTGAGCATCATTCTTGATCTTTCCCTTCATTCTTTTCCCTAGATCCTGGACCATCTTCACTATCAATATTTTGAATTCTTTTTCTGGAAGGATGCCTATCTCCATTTAGTTGTTCTTCTGGGATTTTATCTTGTCCCTTCATCTGGGGCATAACTTTCTGCTTTATTGCTGTGATTAATTCTCTGCAATACGGTTTTTATTTTGGCCACTGTGAGCTGTGATACTGTGCTTTTTCTTGCTTCTTCTGTCTGCCCTCTGATGGATGAGGCTAAGAGGCTTTGTAAACTTCCTGATGGGAGGGACTGGTGATAGGGAAAACTGAGTCTTGCTCTTGTGGTCAGGGCCTTGCTCAGTAAAGCTTTAATCCAATTATCTGCTGCTGGGTGGATTTGCACTCCCTTCCTGGTAGTTGTTTGACCTAAGGTGACCAAGCCGTGGGGTCTATCGGTTCTATGGTAGAGTTAGTGACAAACTCCAAGAGAGTGTATGCCAAGGTGTGCCCTCCAGTGCCCCAGTTCCTGCAGTGAGCCCCTGCCAGCTTATGTCTCCAGAGGAGGCCCGCCAACACTAACAGGCAGTTTTGCTTCAGTCTCTTGTGGGCTCACTCTGCCTCTCCTTTAGATCTTGTTATGCATAAAATTTTGTTTGTTCCTTCCAAGACTGGGGTCTCTGTTTCCATCAGTCCTCTGGAAGGACAATCTAATACCGCTGGCCCCCAAGGCCAGATTCCTTAGGGATTCCCAGTCCCTTTGTCAGATTCCCAGGCTGTGAAGTCTGATGTGGGGTTCAGAACCTTCACAATAGTGGGAGAACTTCTTTGGTATTATTGTTCTCCAGACTGCGGGTCACCCACTTGGCAGGTATGGGGTTTGATTTGATCATCAGGTGCCCCTTCCACCATCTTGCTGAGGATTCTTCTTTGTATTTGGATATAAGCATCTTTTTTTGGTGGGTTCCAGCATCCTCCTGTCAATGGTTGTTCTACCGCTAGTTGAAATTTTGGTGCTCTCGCAGGAGATGAGTGCACATACTTCTACTCCTCCATCTTCAACTGGAATTGATAAGACACTTTTAGAAATGCAATTCTCAAAAACAAAGACACATAAGTAGATTTACATACAGTACCAAGTTATTTTCCAATTTTATTTCCATTTCATCCCCATGGAAGGGGCTGCTGCTGCTGCTGCTAAGTCGCTTCAGTTGTGTCCAACTCTGTGCGACCCCATAGATAGAAGCCCACCAGACTCCCCTGTCCCTGGGATTCTTCAGGCAAGAACACTGGAGTGGGTTGCCATTTCCTTCTCCAATGCATGAAAGTGAAAAGTGAAAGGGAAGACGCTCAGTCGTGTCCGACTCTTCGCGATCCCATGGACAGCAGCCTATCAGGCTCCTCCATTCATGGAATTTTCCAGGCAAGAGTACTGGAGTGGGGTGCCATTGCCTTCTCCGTATATTAATGCATACATATGGGGAAATGGTACTGATGAGCCATTGGAAGGGGCAATCTTGCCTATCTCTGTGATAATTACATTGAAATTGCTTTTAACCTTACAATAAAAAGGGCATAATGAACAAATAGTTCCAACATCCTTCCATAAAGCAAGAGATGTACTTTATAGAATAATTTCAAAAAAAGCTACATATATTGGAAATACTGAAGAATTCAAGGCAAAGAGAAGTATAGGATAAGATTTAAAAAAAAAATGAGGGAAACCACAGCACAAACCTAGCCTAAGTATTAAGTAAAAAATGGAAACATTTTGAAGTTTATAGATACAGATGCAGGAATTATTAAGCAGTTCATCCAGGATAATTTGTAGAGGAGCTGAGGATCATGATGACTTCCATGCCAAATATGTACCCCTCCCCCCAAAAAAGCTGTTTAAGGAATAAAAAAGAAAAGAAAAAATCACCATAATGCTCAGAAGATAAACTGTAGTTATGCCTCCATATGATAAAAACAGTCTCAGAAACAATGGAGGAAAGAAAATATATACTACTACATATAAAAAAAAGAATAAAGTAAATAAAGTAAACAATTTCCTCATATTTAAGCAGAACCAAACTCGCCCAAGAAATTAAAATAAGAAAAATAATGAAATGAGGAAGATAAAAGAAAAAGAATCACTAAATACCAAAAAGAAATCTAAATAAACTAAAAAAAATTTTTTTAAAATACCTTCAAAAGTAGGGAGAAAAATAAAAAATAACTGGAAACACAAGACTTTTAAAAATATTAAATTTAGAAAACAGTAATAGGACTCAATAGAAGGATCACAGATGAGGAAATGTTTATCAGATGGAAGATAAAGTCTATAAATGTTCCCTGAATATTTTGAAAAAAGAAACACATATATATGTATATAATAAAAAGTAAACATAGATACTATGTTATATATACATAAGGTATAAATTATATACAGATAACATGGGCTTCCCCCATGGCTCAGTGGTAAGGATCCCACCTGCACTGCAGGAGACACAAGAGACTTGGGTATGACCCCTGGTTCAGAAAGATCCCCTGGAGGAGGGCATGGCAACCCGCTCCAGTATTCTTGCTGGGAGAATTCCATCGAATTTCATGGACAGAGGACTCTGGTGAGTAATAATCCATAGGTTCACAAAGAGTCAGACACCACTGAAGCTACTGAGCACACATATACGTAACATATATATTTACGTGATATATATAATAAACATTGAAGAAGCAGTAGTGTTGATCATCTCTCTCTTAAAAGAAAACTACATAAAAAAATTCTGCTTATTCGTGTGACTTTTATTTGCAAATTTCTATGGTCTAAATATTTCCACCATGGACTGGATGCCATGATCTTCGTTTTCTGAATGTTGAGCTTTAAGTCAACTTTTTCACTCTCCACTTTCACTTTCATTAAGAGGCTTTTTAGTTCCTCTTCACTTTCTGCCAGAAGGGTGGTGTCATCTGCATATCTGAGGTGATTGATATTTCTCACGGCAATCTTGATTCCAGCTTCTGTTTCTTCCAGTCCAGCGTTTCTCATGATGTACTCTGCATAGAAGTTAAATAAGCAGGGTGACAATATACAGCCTTGACGCACTCCTTTTCCTATTTGGAACCAGTCTGTTGTTCCATGTCCAGTTCTAACTGTTGCTTCCTGACCTGCATACAGATTTCTCAGGAGGCAGGTCAGGTGGTCTGGTATTCCCATCTCTTTCAGTTATGACCAACGTAGATAGCATATTCAAAAGCAGAGACATTACTTTGCCAACTAAGGTCTGTCTAGTCAAGGCTATGGTTTTTCCAGTGGTCATGTATGGATGTGAGAGTTGGACTGTGAATAAGGCTGAGCGCCAAAGAATTGATGCTTTTCAAGTGTGGTGTTGGAGAAGACTCTTGAGAGTCCCTTGGACTGTAAGGAGATCCAACCAGTCCATTCTGAAGGAGATCAGCCCTGGGATTTCTTTCAAAAGAATGATGTTAAAGCTGAAACTCCAGTACTTTGGTCACCTCATGGGAAGAGTTGACTCATTGGAAAAGACTCTGATGCTGGGAAGGATTGGGGGCAGGAGGAGAAGGGGGCGACAGAGGATGAGACGGCTGGATGGCAGCACTGACTCGATGGACGTGAGTCTGAGTGAGCTCTGGGAGTTGGTGATGGACAGGGAGGCCTGATGTGCTGCGATTCACGGGGTCGCAAAGAGTCGGACACGACTGAGCGACTGAACTGAACTGAAACTCAAGTTGCCAATGCAATATCACTGACTACAGAATTAGGAAAGGTTGTATCAAGTTACCTCTCACAAGAAAGTGCAATCTTTCTCTAACACACTGATGTACAAATACTATATATCAAATTACATTTCCAAAGCACACATAATAAAGAAGGCTAATAGGACAGAATGATAGAAACTGATTTCCCTGAAATGAATAAAGATACCCATCTCTCTGGACTGGGGAATTAAACACAAATACTAAAAATTTCCACACTATATATATCATATTAAACTATACATATCATATTGTTTTTGTTCAGTAACTAAGTCCCGTCCACTCTTTGCAACCCCATGGACTGCAGCATGACCAGTTCCCCTGTCCTTCACTATCTCCCAGTTTGCTTAAATCCATATCCATTGAGTTGGTGATAGTATTTAACCATTTCATCTTCTGCCACCCACTTTTCATTTTGCCTTTATTCCTTCCCAGCATCAAGGTCTTTCCAACAAGTCAGCTTTTCACATTCAGGTGGCCAAAGTATTGGAGCTTCAACTTCAGCATCAGTTCTTCCAATGAATATTAAGGGTTCCAATTGTAAAGAATTGGGGTTGGCTGGTTTGATCTCTTTGCAGTCCAAGGGACCCTCAAGAGTCTTCTTCAGTACCAGAATTTAAAAGCATCAATTCTTCAATGCTCAGTCTTCTTCTTTATGGCCCAGCTTTCACATCTGTACATGACTATTGGAAAAGCTATAGCTTTGACTGTATGGACCTTTGTCAGCAAAGTGATATCTTTGCTTTTTAATACACTGTCTAGGTTTGTCATAGTTTTCCTTTCAAAGAGAAAGTGTCTTAATTTCATGGCTGCAATCACCATCCACAGTAATTTTGGAACCCCCCCCAAAAAAAAATTTGTCACCATTTCCGCTCTTTCCTCATTTATTTGCCATGAAGTGATGGGACCAGATGCCATGATCTTAGTTTTTTTAAATATTGCATTTCAAGCCATCATTTTCACTTTCCTCTTTCTCATTCATCAAGAGGCTTTTTAGTTCCTCTTCTCTTTCTGCCACTAGAGTGGTATCGTCTTCATATCTGAGGTTGTTGGTATTTCTCCTGGCAGTTTGAGTCCAGGTTGTGATTCATCCAGCTTGTATTTTGCATGATGTACACTATGTATAAGTTATATAAGCATAGATTTTATATATCTTTATGACTTTATCTTTGTGTATTATAGTTTTCTAAGAATGNTTCCTAACACAGTTGTATATTGCTAAACATTTTCCAGGTTTCTTTCTACTTTTGATTTCTAGTTTTTTACCATTGTGATTGAAAAATATACCTGGTGTAATTTCACTCTCTTAAATATGTAAGAGTTCTTTGGTGACCTAATGAACTATGTTTGAAAATGTTACATGTGTTTATGAGAAGAATGTGTATTTTGTTGCTATTTTATGGAATGTTCTATGTGCCTATTAGTTTTATATAGTGTATGGCATGGTCCTAGTCTACAGTTTCCTTGCTGATTTTCTTTCTTGATGATATTCACTTTTGAAAGTGGGTTACTGGAAATCCCTATAATTATTGCATTGCTGCCCATTTCTCCCTTAAGATTTGTTGATATTTGCTTAATATATTTGGGCACTCCAATATTAAGTGCAGATATATTTATGAATGTTATGTCTTCTTGATGACTTAATCTTGTTTATCATTATATATAGACTTTGTCTTTAGTTACCATTTTTGGATGAAAGCCTATTTTGTCTAAAGTGAGTAGAATTACTCTATCTTTTGAGTCTCAAATCTTTTTTTCCATCTGTTAACTTTGAGCCTTCATATATCTTTAAACTTGAAGTGAGTCTTTCATAAGCAACATAGAGTAGTTTCATTTTTGTTTTTTTCTCTAGTTTATTTATCCATTTAATGCCTTCTGTTTGGAGAATTCAATCAACTTATATGTAGTATAACTGTTGATAGGTAAGGACTTAATGATAACAATGGGTTATCTAGGTGGTTTATCTAGGTGGTTATCTTGTGGTTTTCTAGGTGTCTTGTAGTTGCCATATTCTTTTTCTCCTCTATTATTGCTTTTCCTTTTTAAATTGATAATTTTCTATAAAGGTACACTGATTCTGTTCGCTTTCCCTTTTGTAAATCTTTTGTAGTTTTTTTTTTGTGGNAACATCTCATAGATATAACAATCTATCCTACACTGATAAATGGTATACCAAAACTATATTTCTCTTCAGTTTATTTTTATTTTTGCTGTATTTATTAATAAATTATTTTACCTATAGTTACTTTTAATACCCTTGTCCTTTGACCTTTATACTAGAGTTATTAATATATTACCATGTTAAAGTATTAATGCTTGGATTTGACTATATTATCGGTATGCTGAATTTTCCACATGCTTTCATGGTACAAATTAACTGTATTTAATAAGTATTTGAAAGACTGTTTTCATATTTTTTCTAAAGCAGATGTAATGGTGATGAATTCCCTCTTTTGTTTTTTTTTTTGGCCTGGGAATGTCTTCATCTCTTTTTCATATATGAAGGACCATTTTTCTGTGAATAATATACTTCATTAACAGCTTAATTTGGTTTATTGCATTGAATAGATCATCCCAGTCTCTTCTGGTCTTTAAGAAACCCATTGATATTGGTATGTAAACATCTTTGTATGTCACAACATTTTCTTACATATCAATGAAGATTCACTCTTTGTCTTTGATTTTTAACAATTTTATTTTAACATGGCTTGGAGAGAATCTCTTTATTTGATCTTAATTGATAACCCATGAACATTATGAACTTGAATACTTATGTCCTTGCCATATTTGAGAGCTTTTAGCCATTATTTTTTTTTAAAATTAACTTTCTATCCTTTTATCACTCTCTTATCTTTCTAGAATTCCAATTATTCTCAACTTTACCCTTTTAGTTGTAATTTATGCACCATAAGCTTTCTTCCAGAGAAGGCAATGGCACCCCATTCCAGTCCTCTTGCCTGGAAAATCCCATGGATGGAGGAGCCTGGTAGGCTGCAGTCCATGAGGTTGCTAAGAGTCGGACACGACTGAGCGACTTCACTTTCACTTTTCACTTTCATGCATTAGAGAAGGAAATGACAACCTACTCCAGTGTTCTTGCCTGGAGAATCCCAGGGACGGTGGAGACTGACGGGCTGCCATCTATGGGGTCGCACAGAGTCAGACACGACTGAAGCGACTTAGCAGCAGCAGCAGCAGCAATATGTCTTTATAATTTTTTATTATTTTCTTTTAAAATTATTTTAGTTTACTCTATTACAATGGATAATTTCAAAGTTCCTGTCTTCAATTTCAGCAATTTATTTCTTCTACTTTACCACATTAGCTTTTGATGCTGTCTTTAGTATTTATCATTTCATGTATTATATTCTTCAATTCCAGAATATTTTAAAGATTTCTACTTCTTTTAAAAGTTTATTTGTTCATGTGTTGTTTCCCTTATTTTGCTGAACTGTCTTTCTGTATTCTCTTGTAGAGCTTCCCTGTTGTCTCAGGTAGATAATCTGCCTGCCAATGCAGGAGACACAGGTTCAGTTCTCGGGTTGGGAAGATCCCCTGGAGAAGGAAATGCAACCCACTCCGGTATTCTTGCCTGGGAAATCCTGTGGACAGAGAAGCCTAGTGGGCTACAGTCCATGGGCTTGCAAACAGTTGGACATGACTTAGCAACTGAGCATGCATGCAAGATATCTTATAACTCATTGAATTCCCTTATAGCAGGTGTTTTAAATTGTTTACCTGATAAGTTGAAGACCTCTGTGTCTTTCGGTTTGACTAACAAGATGATTATTGTGATCCTTTGTTGGTGTATCGGAGAAGGCGATGGCACCCCACTCCAGTACTCTTGCCTGGAAAATCCCATGGACAGAGGAGCCTGGTAGGCTGCAGTCCATGGTGTCGCTACTAGTCGGACACGACTGAGCGACTTCATTTTCACTTTTCACTTTCATGCATTGGAGAAGGAAATGGCAACCCACTCCCGTGTTCTTGCCTGGAGAATCCCAGGGATGGGGGAGCCTGGTGGGCTGCCATCTATGGGGTCGCACAGAGTCGGACACGACTGAAGCGACTTAGCAGCAGCAGCAGCAGTTGGTTTATGTTGCCTTAAACTTTTCATATTTCTTATGATTTTCATCTGATCCTTTTGCATTTAAAGTAACAGGTATCTCTTCTAGGTTTTACTGCTTGTCTTAAGAGGGGAAACACTGTGAGCTATACAGAGTCTGAAGTTTTCTCAACCTTCTATTGATATACCCGTTCCATGCTTCTTGCTCTACACTGGGGCAGAGCTCCTAAGCTTGTGTGCCTTCTCGGGATCATGCGACTCACCAATTTGAATTCTGGCAATCTCTCTTGTTTTCCCAAGTATAACTCTAGAACTTGTGTTTGTTTGTAATATTTCCCTGGCCTCCAGATTTGATAAATACTCTTTGTACATTCACTGGCTATCTGCCAAACCTGCTTATGCAATCCTTGTGAGTGCATAAAGGAAGATGTCCACAAAGTGGGGGAAGGGGATATGTAGGTGAGGCAGTGTGTTGGCATGCCCATGGGCCAGGTATGGAAATTAATGGAAAGCACATTTCCAGTGGCTTGTGATTAGACTTCTCATTGGAATCTGCGATGTGGTTCATACCCATGTCTCTAACGCCTTCTACTATTTCTGTCTGCTGCTCTTCCACAGTTTCCAATCCCTAGTAACAGAGCACTTGATTTAGTTCTCTGAAAGACGTGAGAAAAATGAGCCCCTTTGTCCTGTTCCATATAACTGGTGAGGTTAGGTATTCACTGGCACACACTTTCTCCTCTGGGGATAAAATACCGAACAAAAAAATAAATTTCATGGATGGGCCACTTTGGGGATGGATAGTATGGATAAGCTAAATTGTCCCTCTTACACACTCAAATGTGTGTGGATGATTGCACAAGAATGTTCTCCAGGGAATCCTAGAATGCAGCTAAGAGTTCCTGAGCCTAGTTCATTGGCCACATCAGGATCTATAGCCAGAACTGAGGTATGTCTGCCTATTACTCCATGTGTAAATGTGCAAGACCCTTCCAGAATCCCCTGGCATATGGATATGAAAACAGCTTTATCAAAAATATTTTTGTCCATGGAAGGATGGTGTTTTTTTCTTGTGTGTGTGTGTGTGTGTGTTTGTTTGTTTGCTTATGCTACTGCTGCAGCTGCTAAGTTGCATCAGTCGTGTCAGACTCTGTGGAATCCCACAGACGGCAGCCCAACAGGCTCCCCTGTTCCTGGGATTCTCCAGGCAAGAACACTGGAGTGGGTTGCCATTGCCTTCAATGCATGAAAGTGAAAAGTGAAAGTGAAGTCGCTCAGTCGTGTCCGACTCTTAGCGACCCCATGGACTGCAGCCCACCAGGCTCCTCCATCCATGGGATTTTCCAGGCAAGAGTACTGGAGTGGGGTGCCATTGCCTTCTTGGGGAGGCTGATATCAAGGAAAGCAAGGAAGAGTTTCTGAATGGCTCTCAGGCAAGCTAACTTATGTTTTCCACATTCTGCCACTGATCTGTTTTCCGACCCAGGTAAGTTACTTACATTTGCCAAGTAGAATAGTTAAAAATAAAGAAAAATAATCAGGCTTACATATTAATAAATTCAAAAGTCATGATATGTCTTTGGACTTAAAGGAAACCTGTACACATTTCTGTTGAATGTCATAGAACATGATGTATTTTAAGATGAACAGATTATTACCGTACCCTTTCTAACCTCAAGGATACTATGTTTTCACTTATGTACAAACTATGTGTTAAAATACAGCCACACACACAACTGAGTTTTTTAAATGTTTCGTTATTGAAATTTTATTGCACACTTTAATTTCCTGTGAACGTCACTCAGTCATATCCTATTCTTTGTGACCACATGTATAATACAGTCCATGGACTTCTCCAGGCCAGAATACTGGAGTGGGCAGCCTTTCCCTTCTCCAGGGGATATTTCCAACGGAGGAATCAAACTGCTGGGGTCTCCTGCATTGAGGGAGATTCATTTCTTATATCACAAAAATAAATTTTACAACTCCCCCATATTAAAAGTTACAGAGTTGGTTTATTGTTTAGTATAATTTAATATAAAATAAATCCTAGATTTTAATGATTTCTTTAAACACTTTATATGTGATAATCTGAAACAGAGTCAGTCTTAAGAAATGTGTTGATTACCTATTCAAGCAAATACCTGCACATAAAGCTATTTATTAGGTATGACTAGTGTCATCACAAAAAAATTTTAGCATCATAATCTGATTAAAATAGAGTGCTAAACAATAATCAATATTGTGGCTGCAAAAAACAAAGAGATTTATTTAGGGTCTTAAGAAACGTAATTCAGGAGACATATTTTAGTAAAACTGAGAGTATTCTGGGAAAAAGAAAGAGTCAGGGTCTAACAAAGGCAAAACCAAAAGTCTGTATTCTGAAACAAGAAAAAATTATTTATTCAAATGGAATAGGCTGTGATCAGTCATTTTAGGGTAAGGACCTGATGAGTATCTTGAGTTTCTGGCACATGTTTTGGTTGTCTTTATTAGAATGTTCTAAAGGCCAAATTCCACTGAGGCAGAGACATACTTAAGTTACACTTCATCAGTGTCTTCTCAAGTTCATTTTGGAGAGCTCTCTTAACAGCAGGAGAATCCAACTTCATTTTAATTCTCCTTCAATTTCCTTTTTAAAAAATACAGAAAGAGAGATAAAGTATTCTCTTAACAGACTAGTTAATTTTTGGCAGTAATCATAACAACGGAACGTGAAACCCCCACACATGATTGTAGCTGAACTCTTGGCAAATAAATACAGCAAAATCATCATTGTGAATCAGTGAATTGAAAAAAGATTTTTTAGTAAAATGCTCTGATAATATAGCAACAAATTAGAAATAAGCTTTATATATAAGGTTTACATTTAAAAATTAAANCTGGGCATGGTGCTCTGTGTTGGTGCCACACAGGGTGTCATGCTGTGATGGCTTTTGACCGCTATGTTGCTATCTGCCAGCCCTTGCGCTACACTATCATCATGCATCCTCAGTTCTGTTGGAAACTGGTGCTTATGTCTTGGCTGTCTGGACTGATCGAATCTGTTACTCAAACACCTATCACATTCCAGCTGCCGTTTTGTGCCCACCACTGTCTGGATGACTTTCTCTGTCAGGTTCCTTCTCTCATAAGACTAACTTGTGGAGACACTTCCACTACTGAGTGGCAGATGACAATCTCTGCTGTCCTCTTTACCATCTTGCCAATGGGGTTGATCCTGACTTCTTACGGCTACATAGCTCAAACTTTGGGTAAAATCCAATCTGAGGAGGGAAGGCAGAAAGCCATTGCTACCTGCTCCTCCCACCTCACTGTGGTCTTCATGTTTTATGGGACAGTGGCCATGGTTTACACAGACCCTAAGAACCAATTCGCTTCAAAACACGGCAAGTTTGTCAGTTTCTTCTTCACTGTGATCACACCATTGCTGAACCCTCTCATCTATACCCTGCGGAACAAAGACGTGAAGAGTGTCTTGCAAAGACAGCTGAGGAAGGGCATCAGCATAAGAAAAAAAAAGAAACTGATCTTTTGAACCAGAATGTTCACAGTGCAGAAAATCATAACATCCACTCTACATGAAAGTCTTTGAATTATTACTAAAATTGGGTAGATTTACTTCAAAGACAATACTTTATGAGTTACTATTTATTCCTACAATTTGCATGTAATTTTTGTAAAAATATCTGTACAAAGTTAATATTTTATCCATCTATTTAGTGTTAAAATTGTCTAAGGAGATACACCATTTGCAGAATGAAGTTTTGATGAATTTATCTTTCTTAAGCAATACATGCAGCATGAGCTAAACATTTTAAAGTTATAAAAACAATAAATTATAAATTATCTTTCATATATATTTTAAAATCGAAAAAGTGAAAAAAAAATGTTTATCATGAATTCTTTTAGACAAGTCT
>SJYQ01004356.1:271991-300188 GCA_006410935.1 Redunca redunca | reverse complement strand
GACAAGTCTAAAGGGAGGAAAATTTTTTCTGGAGTTTCCTTAAGTTCTTTCTACACATCCAGTCTTCCTTTTTTAATTTGACTATAAGGATGACATTTTGGGTATAAAGAAGAAATCTTACATGTACATATTTTGCTATATTTTCCTTTTATTTACAATATTTATAAGATGAAATCATAGTGAGATGCCTCTGAGGTGTCTGAATAGAGGTGTTCAGGTATTCTTTTCCTATGAAAGAGATCTATAAATTTAATTCATACTTATTTTATTCTTTTTGTAATTAGCAATACAAACTTCTTAAATACTTAGTCATATCTATTCTTCTACCCATGTAAGATGTGCTGTGCTGTGCTTAGTTTCTCAGTCGTGTCTGACTCTTTGCAACCCCATGAACTATAGCCTGCCAGGCTCCTCTGTCCATGGGATTCTCCAGGCAAGAACATTGGAGTGTTTCCATACCCTCCTCCAGGAGCTCTTCCCAATCCAGGGATTGAACCCAGGTCTCCCACATTGCAGGTGGATTCTTCATTGTCTGAACCACCATATCAGATAAAGCTATTTAAATATAAAATGGCATATTTTAAAAAGTAATTTTCTCATGTATTCTCCAATAAAACAGAGAATCTTTCTTATAAAGCTGTACAAACATAACTCAGCCAAAATCCAGGTGAATTTTTGCAAATGTACATTAATTGTTAAATGGTGGTCTCAGCCTTTTAGCACAATTAAGTTGAGTTGGTAATTTCCATTAAAATGTATTGATCATTTTATAGGTACTTGTGCTATTAGGAATACCAAGGATAACACACAGTTACATGAAATTTTAAGACATCTATTTTCTGATTTATCAGTCTTTGCAATGTTCACAGTGATTCCCTAATGTCATTAGCAAGTTAGGTGGAACAGACGGAGTACTAGAGAATAGTGGAATGCCTAACACACACATAAAGGATGAAAGAGAGACGCAGCTGAAAATGTTGATAAAGGTGAGAGGGAAGGTTATGCTTATTTGTGTTGTGGTTAATCAAATAGGAGTTTTCTTTTTAAACACTGTATGAAAAAGGTTGTTTCTGTCAAAAGCCTAAGAATATTTCATAGAAGGAAAAATTATAGAAAACACTTTTGTTGCACTGTCAACTGATTCAATAAAGTGGTAGTGGTTTCTGTGTTTATTTTTTCTTGTTTCTCCTTTCATTCTTTCTTGTTTCCTTTCTATTCATTACTCTAATATACAATCAATTTCCTTTATAAAAATAAGTTTTTTATTTATTCCTCTTCTTTCCATTTCAAAATATTTTCTTCTTCAATAATTATTCACTCTCTGTTAGCCTTGTTAGCTGTGAAAACTGATGCCTTGAAGTGCATTTCATCACTGTCCACATACAGAGTTTATATTTAAAATCACAAGGAGAAGATTCAGGGTTAAAATTTCTCAAGAGATAAAGTTTGATTATTTTGATTTTTTTTCAGAAATAAATTTAGTAAGCAATATGTTTCAAGTGAGCATATTCAAATGACCTGATGTTTTCTTCCTGAAAGGCTCAAACAAGGAAACAAACTCTGAATGGAAAAAAAAATAAAAAGACAACCCTGACACAATGCAGACTGACATATTTCACCTCCAAAAATAGAATACAAATAATTTTTAAGCATTCAAAAATATTAACCAAGGTAGATAGTTTTCTGGGTCATGAAAGCAACCTGAAAATGTTAAAACACTGAAATCATACAGACTGTACTGTCTCAAATAATGAAATAAAATGGAAAACAAAAACAATATGTTTTTAAAATTTAGAGAAAAATCTGTAAGTATGTGGAAATTAATCTATATTTGAGTAAACTGAGGTAAGAGGAGTCTCAAAGGAAAATGCCTAGAATAAAACTATCAGTCTTGTACATAAACACAAAGCTCAACTATTTTTCAAGAGCAAAAGAAAACTTAGTTTCAAAAAAGATTTTTCAGGAGATGGAGTCAAGATGAAGAAACAGGAGGACATGGAGTTTGCCTCTCCCCGTAAGTACATCACTAATACATCAACAAATTAAACAGTTCTCACAGAGCACCTACTAAACTCTAGCAGAGGATCTTAGATACTTGAAATGACAAGCAAATCCCCACACATCTTGGTAGGACAAATTAAAGAAAAAAGAGAAAAGGAAGCAACTACACCTTTGGGGGGAGCTGAAAGAGAGGAGAGGTTCCCTAACTCAGGGAAGCACCCTCACCTGTGGAGAGATCAACTGGGACAGAGAGGCAGCTCTAGTGACTTGGAAGAGAACATAGCAACCTTAAAACCTACATGGATGGCCCATGCCTCAACCCTGCACACCCAGCCTGAATCCGTTTCTGCTGGTGTGAAGGGGGCTGGGTGCTGGAACATGGGATGCAGAGCATGGGCCCAGGGAGGGGAAAACAGTTAGCTGCATATAGACAGGAGTAAGGAGCTCCTAAACCAGAAATTTCATGGAAGAAGCTCGAGCAACTACTGAAGAAGGGTGCCATTGTTGAGTGGTGTGCAAGGCGCAGGGCTGCCACTGTAGTCCCCTACCCAAACTCTTGCCCCAGCCTTTGCTGGTATTAGAAGGGGTGCCAAACTGAGTAGGCTTTCTCACCCAGCTCACAACTGCTTCTTCCAGTCCCCCAGGACCAGATGGGCTTGTGCACTTTACCCACCAGTGCCTCCACCTCTGTCTACCTGTCTACCTGGGCAGGTGCCTGTGTTTCAGGCAGCTTCAGGAGCAGACATGTGTTGAAGGAACAGGCGCAGAAGTGGGGTTGAAATCACACCTGAGCACTAGGGACTGTGCAACTAAGGAAGAAGAGCTGAAATCTCTGCTTATGGCTGCAGCAGCTACAGATTTACCCACTGTGTTGGCTTTGTAGAGTCAGCACCTGTGGAACTTCTGAATGTATGAGTGCTCCCAAAGCTGAGATGGGTCTAGTTTTAGCATCTGTGGGCTTAGTGAACATGTATGCCCTGAGATAGAACTAGATCAGAGTCTGAGCTGCCTCCATAGCTCCCACAGTGGCTCCAGGTGCACAATTACTGCAGTCCTAGGACCTGATTTGGTGGATCTGCAGTGGTAGCCTGGTGAAAACAGTGCCTTAGATATACGAAGGCCAACTGCCAGAATATCCACAGATAAGGTGGGGCTAAGAGCAGTCCCAACAACACTGTAATAAGTGAGCCAGCACAATGGTTGAAAGTGAAACCTGTAACACACTCACAGGTGATCAGCTCCAGGGGAGGAAAAATCAGTGGCTTCTCTCTCGCTGGGAATGCTCCAGTCCCACCTACCTCACATCACAGGTCAGAATCAGAGCAAAGAAACAGATCTAGGAGCCTCTTCTCCTACAACTAAGGAGCAGACCCTACCTCTGACTCTGCAGTAACAACCATGGAGCACCGGGGAGGCCCCATTTAACATCCAATGCAGGCTCAGGTCACCAAAACATTAGTCACATCCTCTATCAGGGTGATAAAAGCCAATGTGCACTGAGGCAAGAGGGCTACTAAACGTAGCCCTTGCACCAAATAGTATTAAGCACACAAAGACTATACAGAGATGCTCCCACATTAAAGTAGCCCTCCAAGAAAGTCTAAGGATCAGGAATCCAGAGGAAGAAGCCCCAGAGCATTTGGCTTTAAAGGGCAGTGGAGCCTGAGTGAGAGAGCTCCACAGGGCTGGAAGAAACAAAGACTCCACTCTTGGAGAGTGCACACAAGACCTCACGTGTATTGGGACACTGCACAAAGTACTTCCACAGGAGCTGGGGTTAGCTATAACTAGGGGTCTGGGAAGTTCTCCTGGGGAGGTGGGGATTCACTGTAGCTCATTGTGAAAGTAAAGACGCTAGTGGAGGAGACCTCAGAGAATATTGATTGGTGTGAGCTCTCTCAGAGGTCTTCATCTCAGCCTCAAGATCTCTGCTCCTGCCTCTGTTATTAAGCAATAAGTGTAAGTTAGCTTACTGAAATCCCCATAAAATTGTTCTTAAAGGTACCTGGAAGCTTTCAAATTGATGCCTTCAAACTGTGGTGATGGAGAAGACTCTTGAGTCCCTTGGACAGCAAGGAGATCAAACCCATCAATCTCAAAGGAAATCAACCCTGAATATTCATTGGAAAGACTGATGGTGAAGCTGAAGATCCGATACTTTGGTCAACTGATGCAAAGAGCCAACTCACTGGAAAAGACTCTGAAGCTAGGAAAGATTGAGGGCAGGAGGAGAAGGGGGCTGACAGAGGATGAGATGGTTGGATGGCTTTGTCGACTCAATGGACATGAATTTGAACTCCAGAAGACAGTGAAGGGAAGCTTTGCAATGGGGTTGCAAAGTGTTGGACATGACTGAGAAACTGAACAGCAAAAGGAACCTAGGCAGTCATATTGATGGGAACTTTTCTCATGTGTCCTGGAGTGTCAGGTTTAATTGAGCCTTACCTCTTCAACTTGATCAGACAATGAGGCTTTCCTCTGCATCTTGACTGAGCTTGTCTCCTTCCATTGTCCCAAGTGTCACAGGGCAAGAGGACACTTGAGGTAGAACTGACTCCAGAGGGTCATAACAAAAGCAGGAGGGCTGAGAGGAGCTACTCCACGTTCAAGGTCAGGAGGGGCGGCTGTGAGGAGATACCCCACGTCCAAGACAAGAGAAACCCAAGTAAGACGGTAGGTGCTGTGAGAGGCATCAGAGGGCAGATACACAAACCGTAATCACAGAAAACTAGTCAATCTAATCACATGGACCACAGCCTTGTCTAATTAATGAAACTAAGCCACGCCGCCCATGAAGGGCAGGTCATGGTGGGAAGGTCTGACAGACTGTGGTCCACTGGAGAAGAGAATGGCAAACCACTTCAGTATTCTTACCTTGAGAACCCCATGAACAGTGTGAAAAGGCAAAATGATAGGATACTGAAAGAGAAAATCCCCAGGTCCATAGGTGCCCAATATACTACTGGAGATCAGTGGAGAAATAACTCCAGAAAGAATGAAGGGATGGAGCCAAAGCAAAAATAATACCCAGTTGTGGATGTGACTAGTGATAGAAGCAAGGTCCGATGCTGTAAAGAGCAATATTGCATAGCAATATGGAATGTCAGGTCCATGAATAAAGGCAAATTGGAAGTGGTCAAACAGGAGATGGCAAGAGTGAACGTCGACATTCTAGGAATCAGCGAACTAAAAATGGACTGGAATGGTTGAATTTAACTCAGATGGCCATTATATCTACTACTGTGGGCAGGAATCCCTCAGGAGAAATGGAGTAGCCATCATGGTCAACAAAAGAGTCTGAAATGCACTTCAGTTCAGTTCAGTTCAGTTCAGTCACTCAGTCGTGTCCGACTCTGTGACCGCATGAATTGCAGCACGCCAGGCCTCCCTGTCTATCACCATACCCAGAGTTCACTCAGACCCACATCCATCAAGTCCGTGATGTCATCCAGCCATCTCATCTTGGGTCGTCCCCTTCTCCTCCTGCCCCTAATTTCTCCCAACATCAGAATCTTGTCCAATGAGTCAACTCTTCGCATGAGGTGTCCAAAGTACTGGAACTTCAGCTTTAGCATCATTCCTTCCAAAGAAATCCCAGGGTTAATCTCCTTCAGAATGGACTGGTTGGATCTTCTTGCAGTCCAAGGGACCCTCAAGAGTCTTCTCCAACACCACAGTTCAAACGCATCAATTCTTCAGCACTCAGCCTTCTTCACAGTCCAACTCTCACATCCATACATCACCACAGGAAAAACCATAGCCTTGACTAGATGGACCTTAGTCAGCAAAGTAATGTCTCTGCTTTTGAATATGCTATCTAGGTTGGTCATAACTTTTCTTCCAAGGAGTAAGTGTCTTTTAATTTCATGGCTGCAGTCACCATCTGCAGTGATTTCGGAGACCAAAAAAATAAAGTCTGACACTGTTTCCCCTGTTTCCCCATCTAGTTCCCATGAAGTGATGGGACCAGATGCCGTGACCTTAGTTTTCTGAATGTTGAGCTTTAAGCCAACTTTTTCACTCTCCTCTTTCACTTTCAAAAAGAGGCTTTTTAGTTCCTCTTCACTTTGTGCCATAAGGGTGGTGTCATCTGCATATCTGAGGTGATTGATATTTCTCCTGGCAATCTTGATTCCAAGTTGTGTTTCTTCCAACCCAGCGTTTCTTATGATGTACTCTGCATATAAGTTAAATAAGCAGGGTGACAATATACAGCCTTGACGTACTCCTTTTCCTATTTGGAACCAGTCTTTGTTCCATGTCCAGTTCTAACTGTTGCTTCCTGACCTGCATACAAGTTTCTCAAGAGGCAGGTTAGGTGGTCTGGTATTCCCATCTCTTTCAGAATTTTCCACAGTTATTTGTGATCCACACAGTCAAAGACTTTGGCATAGTCAATAAAGCAGTACTTGGATGCAAGGAAGCTGAAGTTGAATGGTCCTGTGAAGACCTACAAGACCTTTTAAAACTAACACGCAAAAAAGGTGTCCTTTTCATTACAGGGGGCTGGAATTCAAAAGTAGGAAGTCAAGAAACACCTGGAGTAATAGACAAACTTGGCCTTGGAATATGGAATGAAGCAGGGCAAAGACTAATAGAGTTTTGCCAAGATAATGCACTGGTCATAGCAAACACCCTCTTCTAACAACATAAGAGAAGACTCTACACATGGACATCACCAGATGGTCAACACCAAAATCAGACTGATTATATTCTATGCAGCCAAAGATGGAGAAGCTCTATACAGTCAGCAAAAACAAGATTGGGAGCTGACTGTGGCTCAGATCATGAACTCCTTATTACCAAATTCAGGCTTAAATTGAAGAAAGTAGGGAAACAACTAACCATTCAGGTATGATGTAAATCAAATTCCTTATGATTATACAGTGGAGGTGAGAAATAGATTTAAGGGCCTAGATCTGATAGATAGAAAGCCTGATGACCTATGGACTGAGGTTTGTGACATTGTACAGGAGACAGGGATCAAGACCATCCCCATGGAAAAGAAATACAAAAAAGCAAAATGGCTGTCTGCGGAGGTCTTACAAATAGCTGTGAATAGAAGAAAAGTGAAAAGCAAAGGAGAAAAGGAAAGATATAAGCATCTGAATGCTGAGTTCCAAAGAATAGAAAGGAGAGATAAGAAAGCCTTCCTCACGATCAATGCAAAGAAATAGAGGAAAACAACAGAATGGGAAAGACTAGAGATCTCTTCAAGAAAATTAAAGATACCAAGGGAACATTTCATGCAAAGATGGGCTTGATAAAGGACAGGAATGGTATGGACCTAACAGAAGCAGAAGATATTAAGAAGACGTCGCAAGAATACACAGAAGAACTGTACAGAAAAGATCTTCACGACCAAGATAATCATGATGGTGTGATCACTCACCTAGAGCCAGAACTCCTGGAATGCGAAGTCAAGTGGGCCTTAAAAAGCATCACTATGAACAAACTAGTGGAGGTGATGGAATTCCAGTTGAGCTATTTCAAATCCTGAAAGATGATGCTGTGAAAGTGCTGCACTCAATATGCCAGCAAATTTGGAAATCCCAGCAGTGGCCATAAGACTGGAAAAGGTCAGTTTTCATTCCAGTCCCAAAGAAAGACAATGCCAAAGAATGCTCAAACTACTGCACAATTGCACTCATCTCACATGCTAGTAAAGTAATGCTCAAAATTCTCCAAGCCAGGCTTCAGCAGTACATGAACTGTGAACTTCCAGATGTTCAAGCTGAATTTAGAAAAGACAGAGGAACCAGAGATCAAATTGCCAACATCTGCTGGATCATGGAAAAAGCAAGAGAGTTCCAGAAAGACATCTATTTCTGCTTTATTGACTATGCCAATGCCTNCTTACTCCTTGGAAGGAAAGTTATGATCAACCTAGATAGCATATTCAAAAGCAGAGACATTACTTTGCCGACTAAGGTCCGTCTAGTCAAGGCTACGGTTTTTCCAGTGGTCATGTATGGATGTGAGAGTTGAACTGTGAAGAAAGCTGAGCGCCGAAGAATTGATGCTTTTGAACTGTGGTGTTAGAGAAGACTCTTGAGGGTCCCTTGGACTGCAAGGAGGTCCAACCAGTCCATCCTAAAGGAGATCAGTCCTGGGTGTTCTTTGGAAGGACTGATGCTAAAACTGAAATGCCAATACTTTGGCCACTTCATGCGAAGAGTTGACTCAATGGAAAGACTGTGATGCTGGGAGGGGTTGGGGGAAGGAGGAGAAGGTGACGACAGAGGATGAGATGGCTGGATGGCATCACCAACTCGATGGACATGAGTTTGGGTGAACACTGTGAGTTGGTGATGGACAGGGAGGCCTGGCGTGCTGTGATTCCTAGGGTCACAAAGAGTGGGACAAAACTGAGTGACTGAACTGACTGAATTTCCTCTTAAAACTGTCCTGTGACTATACCCACTAACCCAGAGTCTGGAAACCTGGACAGTTTGCATATCAGCCTTATCCTGTGACTCTGATTTCCTTGGCATCAGAGACATCAAATTATGGATATCAATATTTGCTTATTCACTGTTATGTTTAAGTAAAAAAATATTAATTCATGACTAGATATTTTGTAATCTTACTTGTCTATATTGCAAAGGGAAAAAACATGAGTGACATTTTATAATTTTTAATGCAATATAATATGTATCAATTTAAAAATTGATAATGTTTCATGATGTCTTATTATACTTGATAGAGTAATAAATAAGGAAATATATATTGAGCATTCAAGGAAATTTTTAAAGAAATCACTTGAAAATTAGTGTAACCAAAAAAGAAAACAAAAACACTTTCTTCCCTTGTGTTGAATCTGAACTGATCTACAGACTCAGTGCCATCCCCATCAAAATTCCATTGAAATTTTTCACAAAGATGGAACAAATGTGTAATATTTGTACAGAACCTAAACAACCAAAGCAATCCTGAAATTTAACAGAGCTGTAGACGTATTTTTGGATTTCAAAGCTATACATTACCAAGCTGTATTAAATAAAACAATAAGACACTGGTATAGAAAGAGAAACAGACCAAAGGAATAGAATATATGTATGGGTTTATTGACTCATATATAAACCTATGCATATATGGTCAACTAATCTTTGACAAGGTTGCCTATCATAAGTAACAGGGAAAGGCAATTAATTCAATAAAACATCAGTAACACAATATACAAATACAAAACATAAATAAGTAAATAAATGTGTGAATGAATGAATGAATTGAGAAATAAAAACTGGGCCCGTAACTCACACAACTCACAAGAAAATATAAATGGTTTAAAGACTCAAACATAGGTACTATAACCATAAGTCTACTAGAAGAAAATATAAGAAATAACTGTATGTGAGACAACAAAAGAGACTCAGATCTATAGAGTGAACTGTTGGACTCTGGGGGAGAGAGAGAGGGAGAGGGTGGGATGAGATGGGAGAATGGCATTGAAACATGTATACTATCATGTAAGAAACGAATCGCCAGTCGATGTCCGATGCAGGATGCAGGATGCTTGGGACTGGTGCAAGGAGAGGACCCAGAGAGATGGTATGGGGTGGGAGGTGGGAGGGGATTCATGTTTGGGAACGCATGTACACTTGTGGTGAATTCATGTCAATGTTTGGCAAAACCAATACAGTAATGTAAAGTAAACTAAAGTTAAAATAAAAATTAAAAAAAAAAAAAAGGAAATAACTACCTTGGCATTGATCTTGGCAATCAGTTTTGGATATGACATTAAAAGTACAGACAAAAATGCAAAATTAAGAACTAAGACTGTATCAAACTAAAAAGTTTCTGCTTAGCAAGGTAAACAATCAGATATAAAAACAAATTATAGAATGGAAGAAAATATGTGAAAATCATGAAACTGATAAAGTTGAATATTCAAAGTTTATATGGAGTTTATACAGTTCAATATAAGTTTCTCAGTTGTGTCCGACTCTTTGCAACCCCATCGACTGTAGCCCACCTGGCTCCTCTGTCCATGGAGTTCTCCAGGCAAGAATACTGGAGTGGGCTGCCATTTCCTTTTCCAGGGGATCTTCCTGACCCAGGGATCAAACCCAGGTCTCCTGCATTCCAGGAAGATTCTTTATCATCTGAGACACCAGGAAACCTCCCCCTGCCACCCACCCCAGTAGCAAAATATAAATGAATAAAGAAATTGTATAATCCAACATAAAATTTGGCAAATTACACAAATAGACCTTGTTCCAAAGAAGATATACGTTGGCCAACAGGCTTATCAAATGTGTAAAATATTTGTCATCAGGAAAATGCAAATGGAAACCATATTGTGATACCAACTCACGCCTATTAAAAATAGCTTTTATAAAATTATCGACAAAATACAAATTGGTGAGAATGTCAAGTAAAGGTATACACTGTTAGTATATGTTAATTGGTATAGCCATATGGAAAACAATATGGATGGTCCTCAACTTATTAAAATAGAACCACAATAAAGTATAATAATACCATATCTGGAAATATATTAAAGGGAAATAAACAGGATTCTGAGAAGATATTTGCACTTACATATTCATTTCAACAATATTGTTCACAATATCCAAAATATGGAAACAAATTAATTAGATTGATGGACATAAGGATNTAGATTGATGGATATAAGGATGAATGGATAAAGAAGATATCTATAAATACTGTTAAAATATTAATTGCTCATATAATTTGAAATATTAAAATAAATATATCCATAAAATTTTGCCTTGAGCAATGAGAAAACCATCACTTCATGGGAAATAGATGGGGAAACAGTGGAAACAGTGTCAGNATATTAATTGCTCATATAATTTGAAATATTAAAATAAATATATCCATAAAATTTTGCCTTGAGCAATGAGAAAACCATCACTTCATGGGAAATAGATGGGGAAACAGTGGAAACAGTGTCAGACTTTATCTTCTTGGGCTCCAAAATCACTGCAGATGGTGACTACAGCCACGAAATTAAAAGACACTTACTCCTTGGAAAAAAAGTTATGACCAACCTAGATAGCAAATTCAAAAGCAGTGACATTACTTTGCCAACAAAGGTCCATCTAGTCCAGGCTATGATTTTTCCTGTGGTCATGTATGGATGTGAGAGTTGGACTGTGAAGAAAGCTGAGCACTGAAGAATTGATGCTTTTGAAGTGTAGTGTTGGAGAATACCCTTGAGTCCCTTGGACTGCAATGAGATCCAACCAGTCCATTCTGAAGGAGATCAGCCCTGGGATTTCTTTGGAAGGAATGATCCTAAAGCTGAACCTCCAGTACTTTGGCCACCTCATGCACAGAGCTGATTCATTGGAAAAGACTCTGATGCTGGGAGGGATTGGGGGCAGGAGGAGAAGGGGATGACAAAGGATGAGATGGCTGGATGGCATCACTGATTTGATGGATGTGAGTCTGAGTGTACTCTGGGAGTTGGTGATAGGCAGGGAGACCTGGCGTGCTGCGATTCATGGAGTCGCAAAGAGTCAGACACGACTGAGCGACTGAACTGAACTGAACTGAATGAGAAAACTGTGTCATGGATAAGTTTAAGAGGACATAAATCAAAATAAAAATGGATTAAAACTACTGATGTTCAAGCTGGTTTTAGAAAAGGCAGAGGAAACAGATCAAATTGCTAACATCTGCTGGATCATGGAAAAAGCAAGAGAGTTCCAGAAAGACATCTATTTCTGCTTTATTGACTATGCCAAAGCCTTTGACTATGTGGATCACAATAAACTGTGGAAAATCCTGAAGGAGATGGGAATACCAGACCACCTAACCTGCCTCTTGAGAAATCTGTATGCAGGTCAGGAAGCAACAGTTAGAACTGGACATGGAACAACAGACCATTTCCAAATAGGAAAAGGAATACGTCAAGGCTGTATATTGTCACCCTGCTTATTTAACTTCTATGCAGAGTACATCATGAGAAACACTAGGCTGGAGGAAGCACAGGCTGGAATCAAGATTGCCTGGAGAACTGTCAATAACCTCAGATATGCAAATGACATCACCCTTAAGGCAGAAAGTGAAGAAGAACTCAAGGACCTCTTTATGAAAGTGAAAGAAGAGTTGAAAAAGTTGGCTTAAAGCTCAAAATTCAGAAAACTAAGATCATGGCATCACTTCATGGCAAATAGATGGAGAAAAGTGGATACAGTGGCTTACTTTATTTTTTTGGGCTCCAAAATCACTGCAGATGGTGATCGAAGCCATGAAATTAAAAGACGTTTACTCCTTGGAAGGAAAGTTATGACCAATCTAGACAGCATATTAAAAAGCAGATACATTACTTTGCCAACTAAAGTCTTTCTAGTCAACGCTATGGTTTTTCCAGTGGTCATGTGTGGATGTGAGGGTTGGATTATAAAGAAAGCTGAGCACCATAGAATTTATGCTTTTGAACTGTGTTGTTGGAGAAGACTTTTGTGAGTCCCTTGGACTGCAAGGAGGTCCGACCAGTCCATCCTAAAGGAGATCAGTCCTGGGTGTTCTTTGGAAGGACTGATATTGAAGCTGAAACTCCAATACTTTGGCCACCTGATGCAGAGTTGACTCATTGGAAAAGACCCTGATGCTGGGAAAGATCGAGGACAGGAGAACAAGGGGACAACAGAGGATGAGATGGTTGGATGGCATCACCAATTTAATAGACACGGGTTTGGGTGGACTCTGGGAGTTGGTGATGGATAGGGAGGCCTGGTGTGCTGTGGCTTATGGGGTTGCAAAGAATCAGACATGACTGAGCTACTGAACTGAACTGAATAATACATAATTTTGACAGTTAGCCAAATAGACTCTGAATAACTAATGAAATATTTTGGGTTACTTTCACCTAAGAGGAAGAAACCAGGCTAGGTAAATCCTCTTTAATTGTCACCTCTAAAAAATATATTTAATAGCTGCAGATAGTCTCTTGTGAAACAAAACACACTGAGGATATTATTGGGAAAACCTATTCCCAGATTATTGAATCTCTAAGCATCACTTGTGAATACCTTCTATGTGGATAAGCATTGTGCAAATATCCTTTTAAATGCTCCCATGACATCCTTGTTTCTGAGGCTGTAGATAAGAGGATTGAGCATGGGTGTGACAATGGTATAGAAAGCTGATACTACCTTGTCTTGCTCAGGAGTGTGAAATGACTTGGGCAGCACATAAGTGTAGAAGGCAGCCCCATAGAAAATGCTGACTACAGTCAAGTGGGAAGAGCAAGTGGTAAAGGCCTTTTTCCGGCCTTCAGCAGAGCGCATGCGGTGCACAGTTAACAAAATGAGGGAGTAGGAGGCTGAGATAATAGAGATGGGGATGAGCAACATGAGCACACAACAGATATACATCAAGGTTTCATACAAGGATGTGTCAGCACAGGCCAATTTGAGAACAGCAGGGATCTCACAGAAGAAATGATCGATGATACGGGATCCACAGTAGGAGACATTCATGGTGATAGGGGTGAGCAGAAAGCCATCCAGGGATCCACCAAACCAGGCACCAGCAGCCAGAAGGAGACACACTCTGCGGTTCATCAACACGGGGTACCTAAGAGGGTTGCAGACAGCCACATAGCGGTCATAGGCCATGAGGCCCAACAGGAAGAACTCTGATCCAATCATGGTCAAGTACAGGAAGATCTGGATGCCACAGGCCACAAAGGAAATGGTCTTCTGTATGGAAATCATGTCCACCAGGAGCTTTGGGACGGTAGTACAAATGAAAAGGGTGTCCATGATGGACAGTTGGCTGAGCAGAAAGTACATGGGGGTGTGGAGGTGGGAGTCCATGTGAATCAAGAATATCATGACCAGATTTGAAGTTACAGCCACCACAAAAATAGCCAAAATAACTGCAAAGACAATCCCTGTAGCTTTACTGTTTACTAGAAGCCCCAGGAGGATAAAGTCAGAGGAAGCAGTTCTATTCTTCATTGACATTTCTGTTGAAAGCTCCAGGGAAAAGGGAGCCACAAATGTGCTGGAAAACAAGAGACAGAAAACACTTCCTAGAAGGTAGAAACTCACAATGGAGATAATATCTCAGAGGCTACTGGTTCAGATAAGATTTTCCAAGTCATAAAGCTAGAGGAAAACAAGCAGACCAAGAGACATTATAAATTAAGAACTATAGATCTATTTTTCTTATTTCTGGAGCACAACCCTTTTTATATTGTGCTGCAATACATAGGTAATGCAAATTGCATAATAAAGCTGGCGTTTGTTATATCTAGATTGGAGTTTTAAATATCACTATCTGCCCTATTTACTCTGCATTGGTGGCCTTCAGAATCTTGTTCAGCCAATAGTAGGCTTAATTAAATAAAGTTGGTTATTTGGATTGCCAAAGATAGGCAGAATGAATAGCTGATGAAGTGGAGGATATAAAGGAGAAGACACGCCCTGTGTGTCTACTCTCAACAACACTTTCCGACACTTCAGATAACCAGATATGCGGTGTTTTCCCCACTTGTGAAGCAACCAGCAAATTTCCAGACACTAGATTGGCATATTAAACTTAATTCAGTTCTCACACTATCTGCCTAGAGAGAGCCCAATATCCCATGGTTTCAGTCCTCTAAGACTGACCCCACTTCAGAAACCGATTGCTAGTACATGTCATCACCTGTGCTACTAATCTCTTGGCTATATATTGGAGTTTCCTATGACTGTCTCCAAGAGTGCAATTAAATTTTCTAGAGTGTTTCATAGAACACAGGAAAACATTTTACTTAACTGACTAGTGTATAACTCAGGAACAACAGAAGTGGAAGATAGGGGAATATGTAGGAAGATTCCATCATTTTTGCTTATATGCTAGGTCGCTTCAGTAGTGTCTCTTTGTGCCACGAGGAACTGAAGCCCGCCAGGCTACTCTATGCATGGGATTCTCTATGCAAGAATACTGGAGTGTGTTGCCATGCCCTTCTCCAGGGGATCTTTCCTACCCAGGGATTGAACCTGTGTCTCCTGCATTGCAGGTGAAATCTTTATGGCTGAGTCACTGTGGAAGCCTGCCTCCATTAGTCACTGGTGATTAATAAAATCTCTATGCTTTTTTTCCCCTTGGAGATCTAAGAGGTAGGAATTTAGAAGTTCCAAACCATTGAAGATTATGGTTAGTTTCCTGGTAACCAGCTCCTACCCGGTAGGGCTTTCCATAAGTAACATCATTAACATAAATTCAGGTGTTGCTAGAAGGGGTTCCTTATGAATAAGATACCTGAGAAAGCCTCATTTCATTTAGGAAATTCTGAGGAATTTAGGATCTCTGCCAAGGAATTCAGACAAAGACCAAATATATTTCTTATTATATACCACAATATCACAAAATGTTAGAAAAACTTGTTTGGGCATCATGAGTAAAATGTTAAAGCTTTTTAAAAAGTTTTTTCAGTAGCTTTGCCATCATCTACTTGTTCTTTCTTGTCTGTTTTTTTTTCTGATCTCAGTAGAGCACCGTGATTTTGAGAACTCTACATCAGACCAGGTAACTTTAGCCTCAAACTCTGTTGAGGAGCCTCACATGCCACTTTAAGGCCCATTGAGTTGTGACAGTTTCATCCTCTGAAGTCATTTTCTTCTGCCTCCAATGCATTTACTCTGGTGCTACAGCTCCTATGACCTCCTTGCTGATCCTTTGTCCTCACTTTGTGGGAGGTTCCCAGCCCAAGTCCTTTGCTTCTGCCCTAACCCTGGCTTGTTTCTCACTCTTATAACTGTATGTGGTCATCTCCTCAGGTTTTTCCTAAAAATCCACTTCTCAGAAGGATCTATTCTGTAGGACTTGATGACTTTCTATTTTTCATTGTCCTTAACACAATCTGTCATACATAATCATTTTATTTTGGGTTTCTGTCCTGCCCACTAGACAGTAAGATGAATATGGGCATGAATATTTGCTTATTGTGCTTACTGTGCACTTTCAAAATATAAAATAATGTCTAAGATCTGGTAATTTTATTGAATATTTAAATGAATGATTATTTAGCATATGCACTCCTTAAAATACAATTTTGGCCTTTTAATATGATTCATTTTTAGTAGAATTTCTTTAAAATTCACTCCAGTATGTTCTGTAGAATATGCCAAAATGAAATTATAGTCCAAGCTTTCTGTTTATCTTAAGTCTAAAATAACATCATAAAATAGGATTCACTCACACTTTCTAATTAAAAAAAAAAACTTAGTAATAAGAAATAGAACTACATTACAACCCAAGATCAATACAGATATTACATCTTAATGAAGTTTTATGTAAACAAATTTGAAACAATCACTGTGAGTTACAAGCATCATTCTTTTAGAAAATGAAACTCACCTCTTTATCTTTCTTTGGAATCTGATTTTTTGGTGACAGCTATTCATTCATTATGTATCAATTATTGAGTAAAAGACTAATTTAACTTCAGATGTTATTATTCATACAGTGATTGTTTTGTAGAAGTTAATAGTTTGAACTCACCTTATGTTCCACAACTAAAAGCACAGAAAATCATTATGCATTATTCTTAGCAACAAGTTTCCATCTAGTATCAGAAAAATTGTGCAGTAAATGCTACTGTTAATTTGGTATCTTATTAAAATAGTAAGTCTGTAATAGATTAACTTGTGTGCATGCATGCTAAGTCACTTTAGTTGTGTCTGACTCTTTGTGACCTTATGAACTGTAGCCCACTAGGCTCCTCTGTCCTTGAGATTCTCCAGGCAAGAATACTAGAGTGTGTTGCCATGCCCTCCTCTGGGGATCATCCCAACCCAGGGATTGAACCTGTGTCTCCTATGTCTCCTGCATTGGCAAGTGAGTTCTTTACTACTAATGCACCTGGGAAGCCCAATAAATTAATTTAGTGTTAAACAAAGCCTATCTTGAAAGGCAGAATAATGTTCCCACGCCAACTCAAAGAACCCTCCATCCTAATCCCCAGCCTATAAATATCTTCCCTACTTGGGAAAAGAGACCTTGCAATTGTGATTCAGTTACAGATGATGAGATGAGATTACTGTGGAATGTCCCATTGTGCCCAATCTATATTCCAGGGCCCTTATAAGAGGGAGACAGCAAAGAGGAGGCGGGGATAAGAAGATGAGATGTGACATTATGAACAAAGGTCCAAGTAATACAAATGCTGGTTTTGAAAATGAAGGGAACTATGAGGCAAGGATTTGGGTGACCTCTAGAATCTGAAAATGGAATCTCCTCAAACACTTTCAGAAAGAAGTATAGCCCTCCTGACATCTTAATTTTAGCCCAGCATGACCAGTTTTGGAGTTGCAGTCTTCAGAATGGCAAGATAATCAATTTGTGTTATTTTAAGGCACTGAATTTGCTCTATTTGAATAGTAGCCACAAGAAATTATCATAAATAATTTTATCAGATTTTAAATATAAGTATAACATGAGGGAGTCATACTGCTAATAATAAAATACCCAGCATCCATCTATGCCAGACATCTTTTTGCATGCTTTAGTGTTTGATGTAGTTCTTTTTCACAGCGCCTCTGTGGGGCAAATTAGTGTAATTATTACCATCTTAAGGTTGGAGAAAGTGAGGCATAAAGAATAAGTAGTGGAGATGGGTCCTGGCTCAAATCTAAGGATTTGTTTTCCATCTACTCCACAGCTACACTCAACTGGCCCCTAAATACATAGTATCCTTTTAATCATCAGTAACTTCAACCAGCTTAAAAAAAATGTCAGAAGAATACCAACTGCAAGACCATAATCACAATCAAGAAAAACTTGAATTTCTGGTCAAAACTTGTTGACAAATTACAAAATAACATAATGAAGTTAAATATCTCCAGATATTCAAAAATTCTCTCTAACTCCTGGGCAATCTCTAGTCATCACATACCTGTGGCTTTCTAATGATGTCCAGGGGGAAAAAGGTCCTCACCAAATGGATGCTGAGAAAGATCCTGCAAACATCAGATTCACAAATCACAAATCTCACTGCTGAGCACACACAGCCAATCACAGCTTCTTGTCTCCAAGCAGACCTAGGAATGTCCCATCCAAAAGCCCCGCTGTCAGGCTGTCATCAGTGTAACCACCATTACAAATCCAGCTCAGTAAAGATTGTCCCAAATTTCCTTTTGAATACAGAGTTGAATTAAGTCTTCTGTTAATGTGTATCAGAGGAAAGTAGCAGAGTTCACTTAAGGATAAAGAACCCCTGAGGACAAGACTATTACATGAAGTTGAGTAAAGAATAAACAACAAAATCATTTACAAATATTGCATAGAGTTTTGAACCCACTTTGGAGTAGGAAATGGCAATCCACTCCAATATTTTTGCCTGGAGAATCCCATGGACAGAGAAACCTGGTGGACTTCAGTCTATAGAGTTGCAAAGAGGTGAACACGACGGAGTGACTGAGCACAAACACATGCACATGAATCCATTTTAAATCCTTGTGAAATAAAATGAAATGTCTTCAGAATTATCCTGTCAGTGATATACAAATCTAAAATCACAAACTTGCAACATTTTAAAATTATAATTATCCTCTTCTACTAGTTTCCTACATACAGGTGCTCCCAAGTGGGGAGCAGACATAACATTTTAAATTGCATTTTTCAAAAGACTCTGTCAAATGTGAAGCCTGCGATTAGACTTCTATATTTTATGGTTACGTGCAATTTTTGTTGAAACACAGTACATCATTGTCTTAAAGCAAAGCCTCCCTCCAGGCAGTGGTACTTTGAAAGTTCACTGACTTGTGAATCTAGGACAAGTCACTACATCAGACCAGATGTTTCCAATACGATTATTCCCTGCTGGAGCTGGATCAGACTGATTATTAAAGAATGTCATTTGAAAACTAAATGTGTTCCCAAGCTTCTTTTCCAGCCAGGTTGTCCCCTCTGTATTTTCCTGGGTGATTTTAGAAAAACAAATCCCACCACTTTCTCCCCTGAATATGTATGATGAGTCACTGAATCTTTTGTGCCATATTTCTTTAACTATGAGACTATGAGATGTGATGAAATGTTAAGCTGTTAATCTGATTGTACTCAGGTGTGCATTGCATGCTCAAAGTGAAAAAGTTGGAGCATAAGATTAATCTGCTCTAACTCTTCTTGCTTGTACAGGCTTAAAGAGGCTTCTTCAACAAGACTGATGTTGGAGAGCACTGGTTGCATTCTCTTCTGCTGCACAGGACACAGGCTATAGGAATGGGGTTGGAACTGCCACTCTTACTCAAATTGAACCTCTATTTGAGAGTTAGATTGTTTCAACACTGAGTATCTAGAGAGTACTATCATATGTTGCTGTAGGTATTATTTTTGTTAGAGAGAGCAGCAAACCAGTATCTGGACTTTAAAAATAACATATACTTTCTACTCCTAGCACATTTTATATAGAAATTAAGATGGCCCAGAAGGATGGTACGGGGAGGGAGGAAGGAGAAGGGGGGTTCAGGATGGGGAACACATGTATACCTGTGGTGGATTCATGTCGATGTATGGCAAAACCAATACAATATTGTAAAGTAATTAACCTCCAATTAAAATAAATAAATTTATATTTAAAAAAGAAATAGGTTAGCAATTTTATATAAATATTCATCTTGGTGTTTTTTGTATTACTAAGAAAGCAGAGGCAGCTTAAGCATCTGCTCTTGGATGCTTACAAAATTATTTAGTTTTTGGAATTAGTAACAAGATTCCAAGCATCCTTTAGGATATGAGGTAGACCGAAAAATCATTATGGTATGACAGTTTCACTGCATTCTTAAGTGAAAAATCCAGCAGTTAGAAACCTCTATGTTATTTATATATAATATAAATATCTTTCCATAACATATATAAAATTTTTGTATGTGTCCAACAGCAGATGCTATTATGTATATATTTTTCCTCTCTTTGATAAAAAAAATCTTACACATATAACCTATAATATATATTTGATAAGGATATATGTATCATTAGTATACATGTGGTAAAGAGCTATATACAAAAACATATATACATATATTTTAATGTGCATATATATATGCACACATAAGTATGTGAATGTATATATGTACACACACACACACCCCCCCAAATATATACACACACACACACACAATTATAAAATAAAAGTTTCACTGATGGTCGAGTCTCAAGAACATCAGTTTGTCTTCACTATATTTTCCGTTTTCCTACATCATAGATTATGTGTATAAAAATAATTTAATTTCAAGTTAAAGAATAAGCCTCCTATTCACAACTTTGGCAATAAATACCTATAATTTTCCATTTATTAGTCTTTCAGTATCAATAGGGTCACTAAGATGTATCAAATTTACCCCAGAATCCTGCTTAAATTGGATCCTGCATTTGGGGCTGGTGCATGGAAAAGACCCAGAGAGATGTTATGGGGTGGGAGGTGGGAGGGAATTCATGTTTGGGAACGCATGTACACTCGTGGTGAATTCATGTCAATGTTTGGAAAAACCAATACAGTATTGTAAAGTAAACTAAAGTTAAAATAAAAATTAAAAGAAATAAAAAACAAACAAACAGAATTCATCTGATTCCTTCTGACTCTTAAGCTTCCATACTGAAAGATGTCACCTGAAGTATGTGCTTCTGGCCTTAAAATATGCACTTTAGTCTCTGCACGTTAAATTGGAAGGGACTCACCAACATACATACATCAAAATAATCAGGAAATGTGAACTTGCAAACATGTAACTTATTAGAAAAGTAAAATAACTTTTTATCAAAGAGAGGAGAAATATATACAAAATAATTCCCATAAGTGATAGATTTATGCATTGGTATAAACAACTCTAGTTTGATAGTTTCAATTTCCCAGGTTTCTGTAATCACTTCAAACCCTGTCAGTTTACCTTTTGTTCCTAATCATTATGTAAAACCTGTACCTAATTGCCTTGGGTGAAAATCCAAGACCTGCCATTTATTAGACAGTGGGAAAGTCCCTCTTCAAATTTGTAACTGGCCAAAAGTACATCAGAGCAGCCCCTGCCCTCAGGGTTATTGGGAGGGTATTGTGTAAGGATCTCCTAACAGTACCTGGCACCTGATAATGTTATGGACATGTTTAGACTCTCCCTTCACTCCAAATGGCTTCCCTGGTGGCTCAGATGGTAAAGCGTCTGCTGGCAATGGGGGGAACCCGGGTTCAATCCCTGGGTTGGGACGATCCCCTGGAGAAGGAAATGGCAACCCACTCCAGTACTCTTGCCTGGAAAATTCCACGGACTGAGGAGCCTGGTAGGCTACAGTCCATGGGGTCACAAAGAGTCGGACACGACTGAGTGACTTCACTTCACTTCACTTCACTCAAAATAAAGAACTCTCTAATTTGGCAATTGTGGAAACAGAACAGGCTCCAGAATGAGAAGATAGTATTAACTTTTGAATTTGAAAGTGACCAGTATGTATAACCTTTAATCCATTTAGCCTAATTTTCCCTGTATTTAAAGCAAACATGATAGTAAACATAATTATATAATTTTTGGATTATAAGTATAAATTTATAAAAACATTTATTTTCAATTAAAATAGCACTAGAAAAGTTCTCTGTCTTAAGACTGAGACCATTGAAGACATGCACTGCATATGTTGCTATCTTATTGTTAAATATACTCAAATATAAAGATTGTTATAATCTTTCAGATTACAAAAGACCATTATTTACAGGGAGTCCTGACTTCCTTCAACTCTATATTCATTTTTGTCTCATAGAAATTTTCCCACAATATTTCCAGGGATGCAAGGAAACAGCTCTCTGTTGCAGCTTCATCAGTTCTATTAGTTGAACTGTAGAAGAAGTCCAAAGACATGGACTTAACTATGTTCTAACCTGTTTCCTCATTTTATCTTCCTAAGGTTATTGGCTGCTGATTAAAACCACTGCCCATTGCAGGTAAACACTATGGAAATTCAGGGAAAGGATAACTTTTGATAATGCCAATCATAAGCCTTGTTCTAACATGTAAGTTTTCAGTCAATATGGAAAAAAATGCAAGTTTCTATCTCTATACCTGAGTAAATGCCTACCTATGATACCTACCTCTTATTGGCTCCAAAGGAGGACAGATATCTATGACAGATCTAGCAAACACCATTGATGTTTCTTAGCTGGAGCCACAGTTCTAAAATGCTTTAATAGAAATGATATCTGAACTGGTGGTTCAGTTAATTTTATACCCATATCCCTCACCTGTAGAAAGACCCCAGATAGGGGGTCTGACTGCCTCTCAGCATGGAACATCGGGTCCTTGGTAGACCAGCCTAGCTGGCACACAACAGAAGCTGAACATAGATTTTATCTGCATGTTACTCCCAGAGGGATATGTTTTCCCCAGGTCATTATCAGAATTAACAAGCGTCCAGGTTTGTATTGTGCCACATGCCTCCCTGCTTTTGGAAATTGTCTATCAAAGAATAGCAAGTTTTAGCACAAAATCACAAGACCAGAAGTCAGAAAATATGGTTATAAATTTCTCTATCTCCCATGAGGCTAATTCCTTCTCAAAATACTTGGCAGAACTTTATGAAGATCAAAGTCAAATAATGTAGTTAAATGTGTTTTGAAAAATGGAAACAGTTTTCCCTTCATGTTTACCCCATGTTTAAGAACAGTATCTGACATCTTGCAAGTATGCAATTGGTTTTTTAAATTAATTTTAAATTATTACAGTTTATCACTTTCAATCTCAAGCTAATACATATTTTTTAAAATTTTTTTAAAAATTTTTATTTTAACTTTAGTTTACTTTACAATACTGTATTGGTTTTGCCAAACATTGACATGAATTCACCAAGAGTGTACATGCGTTCCCAAACATGAATCCCCTCCCACCTCCCACCCCATACCATCTCTCTGGGTCCTCTCCATGCACCAGCCCCAAGCATCCTGCATCCTGCATCGGACATAGACTGGTGATTCGTTTCTCACATGATAGTATACATGTTTCAGTGCCATTCTCCCATCTCATCCCACCCTCTCCCTCTCCCCCAGAGTCCAAAAGTTCACTCTACAGATCTGAGTCTCTTTTGTTGTCTCTCATACAGGGTCATCATCACCATCTTTCTAAATTCTATATATATGCGTTAGTATACTGTATTGGTGTTTTTCTTTCTGGCTTACTTCACTCTGTATAATTGGCTCCAGTTCCATCCATCTCCTTAGAACTGATTCAAATGTATTCTTTTTAATGGCTGAGTAATACTCCATTGTGTATATGTACCACAGCTTTCTTATCCATTCATCTGCTGATGGACATCTAGGTTCTTTCCATGTTCTGGCTATTATAACAGTGCTGCAATGAACATTGGGGTACATGTGTCTCTTTAATTTTATTTTATATTAGAGTATATTTGATTTACAATGCTGTGTTAATTTCAAGTATACAGCAAACAGTTATACACATATCCATTCTTTTTCAGATTCTTTTCCCTTATAAGTTATTATAGAATATTGAGTAGAGTTCCCTGTGATATACAGTAGGTCCTCATTAATTATCTATTTTATATATAGTAGTGTGCATATGGGGCTTTCTTGCTGGCTCAGCAGTAAAGAATCCACTGGCAATGCAGGAGCCTTAAGAGGAGCTCTATTCCTGCATTGCGAAGATCCCCTAGAGAAGGACATGGCAACCCACTCCAGTATACTGCCTGGAGAATCCCATGGACAGAGGAGCCTGGCAGCTACAGTCCATAGGGTTGAAAAGAGGATTGAGCATGGGTATGACAACAGTATAGAAAGCTGGTACTACCTTGTCTTGCTCAGGAGTGTGAAATGACTTGGGCAGCACATAAGTGTAGAAGGTAGCCCCATAGAAAATGCTGACTACAGTCAAGTGGGAAGAATAAGTGGTAAAGGCCTTTTTCTGGCCTTCAGCAGAGCGCATGCAGTAGACAGTTAACAAAATGAGGGAATAGGAGATTGAGATAATAGAGATGGGAATGAGCAACATGAGCACACAGCAGACGTACATCAGGGTTTCATACAAGGATATGTCAGCACAGGCCAATCTGAGAACTGTAGTGATCTCGCAGAAGAAGTGATCAATCCTGTGGGATCTATAGTAGGGGACATTCATGGTGAGAGAAGTGAGCAGAAAGCCATCCAGGGATCCACCAAACCAGGCACCAGCAGCCGGAAGAAGACACACTCTGTGGTTCATGAACATGGGGTACCTAAGAGGGTTGCAGACAGCCACATAGCAGTCATAAGCCATGAGGCCCAACAGGAAGAACTCTGTTCCCATCATGGTCAAATAGAGGAAGAGCTGGATGCCACAAGCCACAAAGGAAATGGTCTTCTCATTAGAAACCATGTTGACTAGAAGCTTTGGGGCTGTAGTACAAATGGAAGGGTGTCCATGAGAGACAGTTGGTGAGCAGAAAGTACATGGGGGTGTGGAGATGGGAGTCCATGTGAATCAAGAATATCATGACCAGATTTGCGGTTACAGCCACCACAAAAATAGCCAAAATAACTGCAAAGACAATCCCTGTGAATTTACTGTGACCAGACGTCCCAGGAGGATAAAGTCAGAGGTCGAATTTGTATTCTTCATTGACATCATCTATGACAGTGCCAAAGAACAGGAAGCCACAAATACTAGAGGGAAAAAAGAGACAGAAAACACTTCCTATAACGGAGAAACTCAAAATGGAGGTGACATCTTAGAAGCCATGGTTCAGATAAAAATTTCCAGTCATAATGCTAGAGAAAATCAGACCCAGAGATGTCTTAAATCAGTAGCTAGAGATATGTTTCTTCTTTTGGGGGAAAAACCCATTTTATACTGTGCTCATATATATGTTATAAAACATAGTTTATGCATAACAAAATTTGTGTTTGTTCATATCTAGAGTTTTAATTATATCTGCCTTATTTATTCTACCTTTTTAGCCTTCAGCCTTCAGAATCTTGTTTGTCTCATAGTTGGGTTAAATGAACACTGTGTCAACTACAAATTGGCACTAATCATGGGCACTTGTGCTTCCCTGGTGGCTCAGACAGTAATCGGCCTTCAATGTAATAGACCCGGGTTTGATCACCGGGTTGGGAAATTCCATGAAGAAGGGAATGGCTACCCACTCCAGTACTCTTGCCTGGAGAGAATTCCATGGACAGAGAACCCTGGTGGGATGCAGTCCACGGGGTCAGAAAAAGTCAGACAGAACTGAGCTACAATAACACACACACAGGCACTTGCCTTCCGCCTCTATAAGGACTAAATCATGTGCTACTGCTGGTGCTGTTGTTGATTTCCAACAACCCCTGAAGTAGATCAGGGTAGAGAGCAGAAATGACGCACTCTGTGCTCTGGGAAAACTGGCAAGACAAGTCTTCAGATAGATATTCTCAGGAACTGATTTTATGAGCCCAATTCTTGTGTCTCCTCATACCTAGAAAAGCACTAAAATTCTGGATGATGATTCTTAGGACTAGGAAAAGCTTCAGAGACGAGTAGAAACTTTCTACAAAATATATGTGCTTGATTGCATATGCTTAATTGCACTCCCCTCTTTACCAAAATCACGTATATACTATCCTTTTCCTCTACCTTTTGGAGCAGTTTCTTAGAGCTATCTGAGGTGCTCTCTCCCAGGTGGCAGTCCTTATTTCACCCCAGTAAAACTTAACTTGCAGTTCTCACATTGTGCATTTTGTTTTTCAGTTGACAACTAGTTAGAGAAAAGAATGATTGACATTGCTTATTTGGATGTTTAAAGGTGAGCAGAATGAAAACCTTGAGTTGTGACCAGAGTTAAGGAAAGTTTATGGGATTCTCCAGGCAAGGATGCTGGAATGGGTTGCCATATCCCTCTCCAGGGCATCTTCCCAATCTAGGGATCAAACTTACATCTCTTATGTCTCCTGCATTGGCAGGTGGGTTCTTTATCACTAGCACCACCTGGGAAGCCATATGCAGAGTAAATAATGTGAAATACCACTTAAGTATAAAATTGTTAGAGAAACTAAAATGGAGAAATCTTATTCAGGCTTCAGAAGCAGTTGAGCAGGTCCTGACCTTGCTTCAGACCTGCCCAAACACTGACTGGATTCCCTGCCAGTTCAGAAGCTCAGCAAGTCAAGAGGAGTTTTAGATAAGAAAGGGAGTGCGTCTTAGAATGGTTCCTGGAGGTCTGGCCAACTGCCTGGGGCATACTGAAATCCTGTGATTCACAAGATAAAACAAACAGCATTGTAAAAAGCAAAAGTTTAAAGTAAAATCACAACTGCATGCTTGCACACAAACTGATGATGATATCATTTTTCGGCATGGGATTATATGAGGGAACCCCTAAATCTGAAATTTGGAGTCTTGCCCCTGGAGAGGTCACACTGCCCAGGATCTGTTCCCTACTGGGACTCCAAATTGCTGTCAACAATGGACTTCTCTACACTGTTTAAATCTGAAGGTTGATCTGCCAAATTTGGTGGTGTATATGCTCTTACTCTTTTCTTTTGTTTCTATTTATCTTTTCTTTTAAAGATTGCATATTGAAATTAAGTCAAATAATCCTCTATTAAATATTGAAATTGTTTATCATGTGTGATGAATGATTTTTTTTGTTAACAAATCCTTGGAACCTAAAACAAAAGTAAGACTTTCAGCAAAACATAAATTGGCACTATGAGCAGGATTTGTGAAATAAAAGGAGAAAGAAAGAGATTAAGTCTATTCAACTTCTTTTTCCTTGATGGGAAAGTTTGCCTTACTGCTCATGAGTTACTGAATGGGGCATATCCACTGGACTATGTCAGAATTGGGACCCCAAATTACAGTGGGCCAAACCTTTAGAGTTATTGAATGTTTGCCACTTGTGTCAACTGAGGAAGAATAAGAATGTACCACCATGCTGTGTTGGAGAGACTGGATTCTCCTCTCTGCCTACTGTAAGGTTCAGTTCAGTTCAGTTGCTCAGTCGTGTCTGACTGTTTGTAACCCCATGAATTGCAGCACACCGGGCCTCCCTGTCCATCACCAACTACCAGAGTTCACTCAGACTCACATCCATCGAGTTAGTGATGACATCCAGCCATCTCATCCTCGGTTGTCCCCTTATCCTCCTGCCCTCAATCCCTCCCAGCATCAGAGTCTTGTCCAATGAGTCAACTCTTTGCATGAGGTGGCCAAAGTACTGGAGTTTCAGCTTTAGCATCATTCCTTCCAAAGAAATCCCAGGGCTGATCTTCTTCAGAATGGACTGGTTGGATCTCCTTGCAGGCCAAGGGGCTCTCAAGAGTTTTTTCCAGCACCACAGTTCAAAAGCATCAATTCTTCAGCGCTCAGCCATCTTCACAGTCCAACTCTCACATCCATACATGACCACTGGAAAAACCATAGCCTTGACTAGACGGACCTTAGTCAGCAAAGTACTGTCTCTGCTTTTGAAAATGCTATCTAGGTTGGTCATAACTTTTCTTCCAAGGAGTGAGCGTCTTTTAACTTCATGGCTGCAGTCACCATCTGCAGTGATTTAGGAGACCAAAATAATAAAGTCTGACACTGTTTCCACTGCTTCCCCATCTATTTCCCATTAAGTGATGGGACCGGATGCCATGATCTTCCTTTTCTGAATGTTGAGCTTTAAGCCAACTATTTCACTCTCCACTTTCACTTTCATCAAGAGGCTCTTTAGTTCCTCTNTGTGCTGAAAACTACAAAATACTGGTAAGAGAAACTGAAGATGACTGAAATAGATGAAGAGACATACCACATTTATGAACTGCAAAGCCTAGTATAGTGCAGTTATAATCAAGGACAATGGAACTAGAAAAACAAAACTTAATTGAAAAAGAGGAATAAGATTGAGGGAATCATAGTAGTCAACATTAGGTTATTGTAAAACTACAGTAATTAACTGTGTAGTACTGGAAACTGATCCATGTGACAGCATAGAGTCCAGACATCAGTTCAGTTCAATTCAGTTCAGTCGCTCAGTTGTGTCTGACTCTTTGTGACCCCATAAATCGCAGCATGCCAGGCCTCCCTGTCTATCACCAACTCCAGGAGTTAGACCCACATAAATATGGTCAATTGATATTTGACAGAGACGCAAAAGGAATTTAATGGAAAATATGAAGCTATAAAATTTTTAGAAGAAAATAACAAAAAGTATTTGTGATCTAGCATTAGGCAAAGTGTTCTTAGATATGACACATAAACTACAATTCATGAAAAAAAAGGTAAGTTGAAATTTATT